>JAJIYU010015082.1:0-12933 GCA_030144865.1 Tinospora cordifolia
TATCATATAATAGTCATTTAAAACATGTTTTCACACATTTTTACATTTATTTCATAATTTTTAAAAATTCATTTCCAAGTTGTGTGCGTTTAAAAACTTTGGGGTGTTACATGAGGGTTATATACCACAGTACATTGTGGGTCACCATGTGTAATGGGTTGATGCCGACACGTGCCACTAACGGGTTGATGCCGAGTGGGCCCCGTTTACTTAGTTAAGAGCATCAAAGGATTAAAGACCCTTTTGGTCTGAGATTCAACTTGAACAAATTGTTGTTTGAAATGCTTAATGATTGCAAGTGTTTAAATTATGATTGTGTTATGAGTTTGAATATAAAAGATGGTTGTTCGAAAAGGATCCACTGGGCTATGTGCTCATGCCTTCCTTTCTTATTTTTCAGGAATGTGAAACCTATGAAGCAATTGATCATGGATAGTCCTTAGAAAGTTTTTACATTATATATTTTTTTGAATTTTTAAGGGTATGTTGCCCAAAGTTTTTATGCTTTTCTACTAAGAAGTATTTTTTTGAATTTTTTTGCTGTAATAATTAGTTTTCTTCAAGAAGTTTAGTACATTCAATTTTTCTTTCTATTATGAATAAAATAGTTTGAATTTTTTATCTCTTTTAATTTTCCTTGATTTTATTAAAGTAAAAATTTTGTATTCTTGAATTTTTATACAAAAGCATGAAATATTGAAAAGAAAAGAACAAGTGAGTGTCACTTGTAAAGTAACACCAGCCCGACCCGCCAGTTGGTTAAGTCACTGTCAAGAGAATGGTGATCATATACAATGCTTAAAGATACGGGGGTTGGGGTGTTACAAGCGTGGTATCAGAGCCTAGGTTTTAGGTGCCTTGGGCTTAAGATAGAGAATCAAGCCTAAACATGTGTTGATTAGGCTAAAATTAGAAAATCAATCAATAGCTGTTTGACTAGAATTAGAAATTCAAACTTAGGGTTTCACCTTGAATTGAATTGAATTTAGAATACCCTACCTTCTATTTTTGAAATTGAAGAACGTTTTAGAAAGTGTTTTCAAAAAAGGAAATATATGTTTTGAAATGTTTTGTTTGGATACAAAGACTACAATTTGAGCTGATAGTGGGTAAGTCTTGTCTCAAGTAAAGTTAAACATTGAAAAGGAGGTGGGTTATCCTACCCTAGAAAGCGCGGTTGCTAAGCAGACTTCGGTCTTGCCGTCCGATCTGGAGGTTGTCCCACCAGTTCACATGAGTGGTCTGAGTTGAAGAACAACCTTACTTTCTATTAAAGAAAATAAGAAGGTTGGAAATTAGAGAAATGAATTAATTAGAAGTCGAAAAAAGATGCCAAAGGTGGTAACTTGACTAGACAGAGGTTGTAAGTCAACCAGAACCAAACCCTAGGTCTAGAAAAAAGACCTTAGGTAGAAACGGGTGTAGCCATGGGTGGCACAGTGGATCAAAAGCATAAAACTCTAGGACATAGGCTAGAGACTGAAACTTGTGTGAAAACAAAAAATTGTTTAATCAGGACACGAGACCGAGAGGATTCTATAATTTTTTGTTTCTATGTAGTATGGGATGCATAGGAAGTTGGGGTTATGGAGGAAGCCTGGACTCGGAGAATGATGGACCATGTGTGGTGAATGATCGATAACTTTGGCAGAACGGGTTTTTCTATGCTCGCTGGTATGGGATAGTTGAGTATAGTGGGTTTGAAAACCTTAGTTATCGAGCAATTTGCAAAATTGTTTGGGTGCGGCTCTATTCTGAGTGCAAGCCTAAGTGGAACGGGTAGAGTGGTATGGGACATTTGAATCTGAAAGCTTAGGTAAAAGCTTGGAACCTTGTTGTGCTAGCTTGATTGTATGATATGCATGTTGTAATGTTTAATACGCATGAAAAGAACCTAGAAGAAAAACTTTAGACCACTGAACAAATCGAGAACCTAGAAACATGAATTTAGAGCCATGATAGTACGAATATTTGACACATACTGACACTCTGTTCAATTTACAAGTAAATAGCTAGAGCTAGGAGGTATGTAACTCGATCCACCATCTCTGAGGAGACTGAACAACAAGAGCAGGAACTGCTGCTGGGATGGAGGCACAAATGGAAGCCATGATGAATGAAATGTCGCAGAGGGTACTAGATTAACTGAGAAGGACACTTCCACAAATAATCCCTCAGGTGGTTCCTCAGCCTCAAGCACCTGAACCTATTCCAGTCCAAGTTCCAGCACCAGTACCTCAGGAACGTCAAAGAAATCTAGAGGACCTGGAAGATGAAAAACATAAGAAGATGCTGCTGGATTTGCAAAAGCTTCACCCTCCCTCATTCGACGGAACTACTGACTGCATCGCTGCTGATCACCAGTACTAAGAGATGGAGGAGTTACTAAATGTGCTGAAGGTAATGAGTTCAAGACGAGTTGTACTAGCCACACACCATTTCAAAGGACCAGCCCGTGGATGATAGAGGATGATGTAGATGGATCCCAACACTAACGTTGCGACCATGACCAGGGGAGAGTTTGGAGAAAAATTTTACGACAATTTCTCCCCAGAGGCAACTCTTAGAAAATTGCAAGAAGACTTTGTGAAACTCAACCAGAGGGATCACAGTAATTGAATACGAGAGGAAGTTTATAGAGCGGCCAAATTTTCTCAAGAACTGATCCTAGAAGAAAGAATGAAAGCCAACAAATTTGCACAGGGTCTCAAGATCGAGATCCAAAAGGTCATCATGACATTGGGCCTCTGAATCTACAAGGAAGTTGTTGAACGAGCCCTAATTTTGGAACAAGAGCTCAACCTGGAACAATAGTTGAGAGGAAAGAATAAGCGGAATGAACCAACAAGGGACCCAGAAGAAAAGCAAAAGTAGTAAGGCTCCACAAAAATAGGGGCAGAACAAAGATGAGTCAAGGGAAGAAGCTAAGAGGCTGAGATTGTGTTTCGTATGCAAGCAAAAAGGGCATTTGGAAAAAAATTGCCCAACTGCACCAGCTCAGGCTTCCCAGCAGCAACAACATAATACTTAGGGGGGAAGTCAGAATGGGCGACCTCAAACTAGACAGAATTAGAATGCCAATCAAGGGCAAAAGCAAGGTTGTGGTCAGAACCAGTCCAGAATGCTTGCGGTTGAGGCCTAGGAAGACTAGGCCCCTGCAGTAGAAGGTACATTCCTATTGTTTAACATTGCTGTGAGACTGTTGTTTGACTCAGGTGCCTCAAAATCTTTTATCTCTAAAAAAATCAGCTGATAGGTTACAACTTGTGACAAAAACAATGCCCATAACTTTGAATGTGTCGACACCAATAGGGACCATTGTAACTTCAAAGAAGATGTGTAGTTGTGAACTTAGGTTTGGGGATAAACTTTTAACAATCAACCTATATACCCTAACTTTCTATGGCTATGATGTAATCTTGGGGATGGATTGGTTAGACCAGTACCAGGTCCAGATAGATTGTCCTAAGAGATGGGTAACTATAACATTACTTTCTGGGGAGATCTTTAAAATCAATGGGGATATGTAGAGACTACCAAGGAGTCCAACCTTAACCTTCCTGAATTGTTTGAAGTAGACGAATGAGTTTGAAGAACTCTTTGAAGAAGAACCTACTGACTTGAAGAATATTCACGACCTAGTTGTAGTTAGTGAGTACGAGGATGTATTTCCAAATGACTTAACTAGACTACCACTAGCTAGAGAGTTAGAGTTCAAGATTGAACTTCACCCTGGAACCAACCTTATACCCATACCTTCTTATATAATGGCGCCAACAGAACTAATTGAGCTAAAAACTCAACTGGACGAGCTCAAGGAGAAAGGTTTCATTAGGCCAAGTGAATCACCCTGGAGAGCCCTAGTACTATTCATGAAAAAGAAGGATCATTCCTTGTGATTGTGTATTGACTACCGGAAGTTGAATCAAGCTACAATAAAGAATAAATATCCTTTACCAAGGATTGGCGACCTATTTGATCAATTACGAGGAGCCACTCATTTCTCTAAAATTGATCTTAGGTCAGGATACCATCAAATGATGATTCGAGAGGCTAACATTCACAAGACGACCTTTAAAACAAGATATGGACACTTCGAGTCCATCGTGATGCCCTTTGGTTTGACCAATGCCCCGGGGGCCTTCATGATTTCATGAACCAAGTGTTTAGACAGTATCTTGACCAGTTTGTGGTGGTTTCGTAGATGACATCCTAATCTACTCCAAGTCAGAAGCTGAGCACCTAGAACACTTGAGGATCGTACTAGAAACTCTTAGAAGAAACAAGCTATATGCTAAATTCAGTAAGTGCGAGTTTTGGATGAGGACGGTCAAGTTTCTTGGCCACGTAGTGTCAGCAAAAGGCATCTCTGTAGATTCGGAGAAAGTGAAAGCAGTTATAAATTGGAAGCAACCCAAGACAGTAATAGAAATCAGAAGTTTCTTGGGCTTGGCAGGCTACTACAGAAGGTTCATTAAGGACTTTTCTAAGTTGGCAGAACCTATGACTAAGTTGACTAGAAAAGGAGTTAGGTTCTAGTGGGATGAGAAATGTGAACGGTCATTCCAAGAACTGAAGACAAAATTGATTACGGCTCCTGTTCTAGTCACCCCAACTCCTGATGTTACTTACACACTGTATATTAATACCTCACTGAGTGGATTGGGCGCAGTCCTAATGTAAGAAAAGCAAGCCATCGCTTTTGCCTCAAGACAACTGAAGGTCCATGAGAGAAATTACCTTACTCACGACCTAGAGCTAGCGGCCATTGTGTTTGCCCTGAAGATTTGGAGACATTACCTTTATGGTGAGAAATTTGAGCTATTTTCAGATCACAAGAGCTTGAAGCACATCTACACCCATAAGGAGTTGAACCTCAGGCAAAAGAGATGGATGGAGTTCTTGAAAGACTATGATTTTCAACTACACTACCATCCAGGGAAGGCTAATGTAGTGGCTGATGCCTTGAGTAGAAAGTTCTACAAACAGGAGGAAGAGAAAGGCCAGATGTACCAGTTGATCGAAGATTTTAGGTTAGGTGTAAACCTTAATGAGAAAGAAGCTTATCTTTACAATATGTCTTGCCAACTAGACCTATTACATTAGATCAAGGATGAACAAAGGCAAGACAAGTGGCTTACTCAACTAATTGAAGGAGTCACACAAGGATAGCATATTGACTTTAGGATGGATGTCGAAAACATCCTAAGGCTGGGAAAAAGATATGTGTACCTCAGCAGGGACAGAGCAAGCAGGTCATACTTGATGAAGCCCATCAAACTAAGTATACCATGCATCGTGGTGGGGATAAGATGTACCAAAACCTCAGGAAAACCTATTGGTGGAGAGGAATAAAAAGGGACATAGCCAAATATGTTTCTAAGTGCTTAACATGTCAACAAGTGAAAGCAGAACACTAGAAACCCTCTAGAATGTTACAACCACTCCCTATCCTTGAATGGAAGTGGGATAACATTGCCATGGATTTCGTCAGTGGTTTATCCAGAAACCAAAAAGGAGAAGACACTATTTAGGTGATTGTGGATCGTCTCACTAAGGTAGCTCACTTTTTGCCAATTAGATCCACAGACCAAGTTAGTAAGCTGGGAGAAATCTATGTGAAAGAAATCGTCAGACTTCATGGTGTACCCAAGACTATTGTGTCTGATAGAGATTGTTAGTTGCATAGCAAACTAACATAAGAATAGGCAAAATGATGCATTTTATAAGAAATAAGAGAAAATAGAATAAAGAATTGCATAATTAGCAATAATTGCTTGTAGTTAGGGATTTACATTGTTTAATAACTTTTAAGCTTTGTTTTCTATAGTTTTGATATTCTTCTATGAGAAAATGATGTCTGGGAAAGGAATTTAGTGTATTGCAGGATACAAGTTGAAGCACACAGGAAGAATGCATCAGAAGAAGGCAAATAAGAGATGGATCAAGAGAAAATACCAGTAGACCGCGGTTCAAGAACTGAAGACCGCAGTAACAACAGAAGAACAGAACTAGCAGATAATGCACTGGTGATTGCTGTCCATAAACTGGAAACCGCGGTCACCAGAATGTGATTTGCACAAAAATAACACAGACCGCGGTGGACAGAATGTGGAGAATTCCTGGGTTTTGACATAGAAGTCATGGACCGCGGTCACTTGATTGTTTAGCGAGATTTTCGTATTTTTTAGGTTTTTTAGTGCGGGACTATAAATAGAAAAGGGTAATTAGAGTCCGGAGGATGGAAGATCGAAGAAAAATCACTGTGACGGCTATTAGGGCATGAAAGACTAGATTTTTAGGAGATTTGAAGATTGTTTTAGAGATTTGAATATGTATTGCTTCTTTGAATTTAATTTGATAATTTCCTTTGAATTCATGTCAAGCTAATCAGTTTTATTGTCTGGGATGTGATGTTCAAAGCATGGTTTGTAATATCTAATTGTAGTTGCTGAGTTATAGATTCTATTCCTTATTGTGTAGACTTAAAGCCTTACTGGCCATAGATGTATTGAATTTAATACTTTGGTCTATCTCGGGAGAGAAGCCTAAGGGGTGGATATTACAATTTGGACTTAGACTGGTTGATTAATCGGGAGATTGTTGACCAATCTAGGGAGTTGCACAAGGATTGTTGGATGAAACACATAGATTGTTGAGTGAACGCCTCGGAAGAGGGTTTGACAAAACAAATCTAGTGAGTGTTAAAATACCTTGGGAAAGGATTTTAACCATTGATGCTATAGCTCATAGATTAACTAATTCATAACTACAACGAAGATTTACAAACTAAGCAGCGGCATTCACTATCCTAGACATGTTTATCATTGAATTCTTAACATCAACTATTATCTTTGTTTAGAACAATTTCTAGTGTTAAAATTAATTCAATCACATCCAATTTAGTCATGATAAAACTATGATCAATAGTAAATTTGGTATTAGAAATTAAAAGCAACCCTTTTTTCCTGAGGACAATACCCGGTCTTATCGGTTATTACTACTGCGATCCCGTACACTTGTGGGGTTGTTAATAGAGACGCTAACTTTACTTCATAGTTTTGGCATAGTCTACAGAAATGGGTACTAAACTCACCATGAGTACGACATTTCACCCTCAGACAAATGGTCAATCTGAGAGAGTTATCCAAATTTTGAAAGATATGTTGAGGTCTTGCGTTTTAGATTTCCAAGGGAATTGGAGCAAGTACTTACACTTGGCGGAATTTGCCTATAACAACAATTATCAAGCAAGCATAAAAATGGCTCCATTCGAAGCTCTCTATGGAAGACCCTGCAGATCACCTACCTATTGGGCTAAACTTGAAGATCAAGTATTAACTAGGCTATACATGGTGGAAGAAACGAGCAACCAAGTCAAGTTAATACCAAAGAGACTGATTACTGCACAGAGTCGTCAAAAAAGCTATGCTGACAAAAGGAGAAGACCATTAGAGTTCCAAGTTGGGGACAAAGTATTTCTAAGGATCAGTCCTCAGAAGGGTATCAAAAGGTTCGGATTCAAAGTGAAGTTATTTCTAAGGTTTGTCGGACCCTTTAAAATATTTAGAAGAATCGATGAATGTGCTTATGAGTTGGATCTACCAAATTGGATGACTTCAGCACATAACGTATTCCATGTATACATGTTGAGGAAATACGAACCTGACCCCTCTCAAATCATTCACTGGGAGAAAGTGAATATTCAAGATGATGCTACCTACAAAGAAACAACGGTTAGAATCCTTGACCACAAGGTATAAAATCTAAGATTAAAGGATATCCCATTAGTGAAGGTGCTGTGGAAACATCACGGGGTAGAAGAAGCCACGTGGGAACTCGAAAGTGAAATAAAGACCAAGTACCCGCATCTATTCACAAGGAATACCTAAATATATACAAATTTTGAGGACGAAACTTTTCTAAGGAGGGTAGGTTGTAACATCTCAAACAGTTCATATGAAATTTGAAATTTTTAATTAGAAAATTATACGGAATTGACAGATGAAAAACTTGGTAAGTCCTCGTTTACCCAAATGAGGAATAAAAATTAATAAAAGGATACAACATGGGATATCATAGCCAAAAATAAAAGGATACGTGCAATTTTTGATGAAAACAGGATTAGAAAGTCAATTGAGATTAAGATTTGGCAAAAATCCGAAAATAAAACATCAAATTTGACTGAAAAATAAAAAAAATAAACTTAAAACACATCCAACGGCTACAAACTGTAGATCTAAATCTAATCTCATGATCCGACGGCCCCAGGACAATCTGCACCAATGCCCGAGCGCACCGAATAACAAGTATCTAATGAACAAAAACAATCGAGGAAGATCGGATGGCCACGATCAAAGCTGCACAACGAACATTGCAAAGATGCACGGTACACTGCAACACTTGCCGATCTCAGCCCTCCGATTAGATCTGTATGCGTATGTCGAGGAAAATCCAAGGAATCGAATAAAAGCCAAATTTTAAAATACAAAAAAAATGCAAAAATTACCAAAAAAATTAGCCAAAAATACCGAAAATTCGAGATAAATACAAAAAATTAATTTTTTAAATTATGAAAAAAATTCAAAAAATACTCATTTTCGCCTTAAAATTAGAAAGTACAAAATTGTAGAGAATTTAGGTATTTTACTCTAAGAAAAACTCAAAAGTTTCGATTTTTTTTTCTTTGAAAACTTATATAAACCCCCTTAGGCTCTCAATTCCCTCATTCCAAAAAAATAAGAGTTGAAATTTTCTCTAAGCCTTCTTCTAGACACCTCTTCCCATCTTTCCTTCCTCTTACTTGTGTGTGAGAGGTTCTTCTCTCAAATTGGAGAATTAAGTTGAGTGATCTTCATTGGCACTAGTGCGTGGGGAAATTGCTGCCAAAATTTCTGAAGAAAGCGTCACAAGGTGGAAGTGATTTCTAGAACACCCTTCTATTCTTATTTAAATTTATGACATATCCATTATCTATGAGTGTTTCACTGAAATCAAATATTTTCAATTTCAGTTTCAGAATTTTTAAAAGTTTATTTCAGTTTTTCAGTTTTAATTCATGTTTGAGCAATCATATCATCCATGCAATGTTAGTATCATGCTTAGGCTTTAAAATTAAAGTATGATGCATGTTTTATGAGTGTTTCATAAATTGATTATGTATATTCTAAATTTTAGTTTGATTTTATATTCTGAAATTTATTTTATGAGATCATGATATGAGAATTAAGCAGAGACAATAGTGATAATGAACACGTACCATCATAGTGGTCAAGGCGACACTATGGATGCTCTTTTCATATAAGTTAGGTCATATGGTTTTCAGACTTAAGTACTTGAAGGTCGTGTAGCACAATACATTGTGGGTCACCATGTGTAACGAGTTGATGCCGACACGTGCCACTAACGGGTTGATGCCGAGTGGGCCCCATTTACTTAGTTAAGAGCATCAAGGAATTAAAGGCCCTTTTGGTCTGAGACTCGACTTAAACAAATTGTTGTTTGAAATGCTTAATGATTGCAAGTGTTTGAATTATGATTGTGTTATGAGTTTGTGTAACATCTCGAAAAGTTTATATGAAATTTGAATTTTTACTTAGAAAATTATACAGAATTGACGAATGAGAATTTTGGCAAGTCTTAGTTTACCCAAAAGAGGAATAAAAATCAATTTAGTGGAATTTTGAAAGAAAAAATATGATTATAATGCATAAAATAGGATATCATAGCAAAAAATACAAGGATATGTGCAATTTTTTATGAAAACAGGATTAGAAAGTCAATTGGGATTGAGATTTGAAAAAAAATCCGAAAAGAAAGCAAGAAATTCGGTTAAAAAATTAAAAATAAACTCAAAATACTGCGAACCGTAGATCTAGAATCTGATCTCATAATCTGACAACCACGATCAGAATCGCACATACGCATGAGCGCACTAGATCATCGAGATCAAACGGCCAGAGATCCAAGTACGTAACTCGAGGAAGATCGTGCGGTCAGAAACAAGTTTGTTGATCGCAAAATCAGATCCGCACACTGTGATCGAGGATAATTTGACGATCGAGATCAAAGCCGCATTGAGAGATCGCGAACAGTGCTGCGCTCGAGGATCATCGGACAGTTTAGATCAAAGCCACGTTAATTAGATCGCAATCGTTGATGTACTCGAGGAAATCCAACGACTGAGATTGAGACTCTGAATTCTGTTGATTGATTCGAGATCAATCTAACGGCTCCAATCGAACCCGAACGCGTGTCTCGAGGAAAATCCTGGGAACCAGATAAAATTCAAATTTTAAAATATGAAAATCATCAAAAAAATAACAAAAAATACGAAAATTTTGAAAAATAGTTTCTAAATTCTAAAAAATATTTCTAAAACTCGAAAAAAATCCAAAAAATACTCATTTTGCTCAAAAAATTAGAAATTGCAAAATTATGAAAAATTAGGGTGTTTTATTCAAAGAAGAACACAAAAATTTCTAATTTTCTTCCTTGAAAAACTTATATAAACCCCCCTAGGCTCTCAATTTCATTCATTCCAAAAAATAAGAGTTGAATTCTCTTCTTATTTTTTTAAGCCTTCTTTTTGACACCTTTTCCCATCTTCCCTTCTTGTGTGTGTGAGAAGTTCATCTCTCGAATTTGGGGAATTAAGTTGGGCGATCTTCATTGGCATTAGTACGTGGGAGAAATTGCTGCTGAAATTCCAGAAGAAAGCATCACAAGATGGAAGTGATTTTTCTAACACCCTTTTTCTTATTCAAATTGCTAGCATATTCATTGTTTGTTTGGTTTTTGAAATTAAAATAATTTCAGTTCTAGTATTCTAAAACATATTTCAGTTTCTTATTTGATTCTTGTTCGAATTTATGCATTCATAATGATCATGCCATGTTTAGTATCATGCTTAGGTTTTATTTCAAGGAACGATGTATGATTATGAATGTTCCATGATTTGATTTCCATAATGCTTATATTCTGAATTTTATTGATATTAGTTTCATATTTTGAAGTTTAGTTGATGGTTCAAGAATTAATAAAAGAAGATGGTGAAAATAACCACGTACCATCATAGTAAACATGTGGGTTACTATGGATGTTCTTTTCATATGATTAGTTCATAAGGTGTAATACCCCAAAATTTTGTCAAATAATTTAAAATAAATAAAATAAGTTAAGTGAATTAATTTCAAAGATTTTAAGAAATTTTGGATACAAATTGTGGGTTGACACATGAAAAATAAAATATATTAGAGATATAGAAAAATTAAGCAAATAAGACCTTAATTTGATAATTAAATGAAAATTAAGGTTTAGTAGAACTAATTATGAAATTTAAAGAATTACTTAAGAAATAAATAAAAATAAAGTATATACACATTTTGGCTAATGTGTGAATGAATAAGGTGTGTGTTAGCATAATAAATGTTAATACTACATATTATGAAAATATGTACATAGAAAAATTTAAAATAAAAATGTAGTGTACATGTATTAAAAATAAACAAAGCATTTTATAAATATTAATTTATAATTACATAAATTATTATCTGAAAATGAAATAAGAAATAAATAAAAATACATAGAAAAGGAAAATGTAGATTATCCAAATATTAGCATTAAAAATATTAAAGAAATAGAAAGATGTCAAATAAATACAATATTAAATAATTAAAAAAGAAAAAATTAGCAAAAAGGATAATTTGGGCATTACAACCAAGTTTTTATCAATTAGAAAGTGTGTAATTGCTAAAATTCGGATTATAGAAGCTTTAGAAAGCAAATTGGTAATTAGAAACTGCATCTAACGGTCCAAACTCGATCTGTCCGATCCAACGAATGAGATCAAAGCCTTAAACAACGTCCAGGAGCACAGAATCACGAAGATCTGACGGTCTGCAATCAACTAGATCGATCCAACGATTCAGATCGAGGCGCACGATATTAATCGAGAACGAGATTTGAAAACACAACTCGAGGATGATCAACAGTGTGCAGTGAATTCGTTAAATTCAATTGCGATGTGGTACTGTAATCGAGGTTGATCAACGACCCATAAAGACACGTTCCAATCAATCGCGAACCGAACGCCCTGCTCGAGAATGATCCAACGTCTGAGATTTCATCCGCCTGATCTAAATCTTGATCTAGTGCTGCGATCAAGGAAATCTAACGGCTGCCATTCTATCCGCCCGATCTGATCACGAACGATATCCCGAGGACGATCTGACGGCTCACGATCGATGCTCCGATAATTACAAATTTAAATAACGTAAAATCAGATTAAAAATCGGAAAAAAATCCAAAAAAATTTGAAAAAATGTTTCTAAACTCCAAAAAATTCTAAAAAAAATACCTACTATTTTTCTATGCTTGGAGGGCACGAAAATTTAAATTTTTTCAATTTTCCACCAAAAAAATTATCATTTTACACTGGTTTGAAGCCTATATAAAGGACCCCCAAGCTCATAATTTCATTCATCCCAATTCAAGAGCATACTAGTCTCTCTTGAATCTCTCTAGCCTTTTTCTTGGCATTCCCCTTAGTTCTTGAGTGATCTTGAACTATTCTTGAGTGTTTTTGAGTGTTTTTGAGTGTTCTTAAGAGTTCTTGAGTGTTTGGAAGACTTGAAGCAACGGAACTCTGCCGGATTTCAGAGGTGCGCAGAAGGGACGTATTTAATGTGGAAGTGACTTCTAACCTTTACTTCTTTATTTTAATTTGAATAAATCTTGCATATGTGATGATGTTTTGAAGATGATTAATTGAATTTATGTCTTTATATGCATGCTTTATTTATTGTGTTACGAATATACATATTATGCATGTTTAGAAATTAAGAATATTGATGCATTGTGCCATGAATAAATATTTAATGTTTCATGTCATGTACATGTTATGTCGATGGTTTAATCCGATATTGTGTGTTT
>JAJIYU010015083.1:0-12886 GCA_030144865.1 Tinospora cordifolia
ATTGCAATATGATCATTGAATTGTCAACTTGTTATATGACTTATATCTAGTTTTATTATCTTTTGAATTTGAGGTTCACTTATCAATAATAAATTTAATATATATATATATTTGCATTTTGTGCCTTTTGTCACTCTTTGTGCCTTGGGCAGCAAAGGAATGCCTCACCTTAAGTTTGCCTTGCGCCATTAATAACGCTAATTACACTCTACAAAACATTAACAGGAAGATGGAATGAGTAGTCAGGTTGCTAGGAGCCATGCTTTTTCCACGTGAAAATTTAACTATGTCAAGAAAAATAATGTATCATAGGTTTCTACCCCTCGCTCTTTCTAATAATGCTAGAATTTAGAAGGTCTTAGAGGAAATATAAAGCTCTCCCTCCCTCTCTAATTTGAGCCTATGGATGCCCATACATTTTCCATGTAAAAGTTTTATGAGAAGTCAAAGATGCAACTACATTACTAGGGTTGAAAGCAACCCCACCAACCTGACCCAACCATTTAGAGTTGGGTTTCCACAAAAGGTCGGGTTGTTTAGGTCAACATAAAGATGACCCGACCTCACTTGATGGTGTGTATGTAATGTTGTCAAGGTGATGACTAGGCATCACCTAGTTGTGCAGTCCCCCTCAACATATAGACCACATGAATGCTAGAGAGGGATCTTTGTACTATTTTTTTTCCCCTAAAAGCTTTAAAAGATTTTATTTTTGTCACTTTTAGCAAATAACTCTAACATAACAAAGTTAAACGCCCACGACTTTCCAATACTAGTGACTAGTGGCCAAGGTAATGAAGGTTTGGGACCACCTGCTACCTTGGAGACTAGAGGTGTTGTCAACGAAGCTTTTGACAGCATTGGAAGAACAATATTTTATTTTTTAAAGAACCATTTTATTTAGTTTGCTTTCTTCACTTTTTTTTTGCCCATTTAATTTCTTTTTTTTTTTTTTGGTGAAATTCATTATTGTTTTGATTTTTTTAAAGTTCTTCATTTTTTTAGCTCTTCATTTTTTTTGTTTTCTTTTTTACTTTTCCTTTCCACTTGTAAATTGTAGAACTATATGTGTATGCTAATTTGTTTATTGATGTGTCTTTATGACTTCATTTTATTTGTGTTCTAGTATAGAGAATAGATGACATTAGTATCAAGTTATTTTAGTTCTACTTTGTAGTCAAAAGATATTAGATGAAAACATGCATGCTTGAGGAATCCAATAAACAAAAGTAAGGTCTCATGTAACTATTGTCATATGGAAGTAAGTCAAGGCATTAATTGATCGAAGCAACATTTGGCTAGAGTGGAAGACATGTAGTCCCATGTGAAAAACGTATTGAATCAATGAAAAATGAATGTGGGAAAGCTCTTGTCAGATAAATGCAAGGAAAAAAGAGAAATAATCTATTGGGTTCATCAGGTGCACGTGAAGTTAAACAAAATTTTTAAATGGGAGGAGGAGGAGGAAGCTACTGTGGTGATTTAAATGGTGGACATGGAAGTCGAAGTGCAACAATATACCTGAGAATGTTTACTTTCAATGAATGAAATACAAAAGTAAGTTCTTAGATTTTTTTTTTAAACAATCTTTTCATAAGATTATTAATTACTTAAATATATTAAAATTCTAATTTCTAACTTTTAAATTTTGTTAATTGTTAAATAATAATTTCTCATGTATATGGTGAATCATTGATAGAAGGTGGGATCTATAACTACATAATCCACTTCATATTGTAGGATATTGTTTGAATACTCAATATCAATATGTACATCTATCACAACAATCTAATCCTAAATTATATACTAAAATCTACTTAAATACTTCTAAACATGACAATTCTCTACCTAAATATTATATCTATCTACTAAACTACACACTACATCTATCAAATAAACTAAACTCCTGAGTCACAAGCTAATCAAATAATTTTTTAATATGGATTTCCTCTTGATGCGTCTTTATGAATTCATTTTATTTGTGTTTTGTATAGAGAATAGATGACATTAGTATCAAGGAGTTTTAGTTATAGTGAAAAGTCTAAAAGACATTAGATGGAAACATGCATGCTTGCTTCCGAAATCCAACAAATAGAAGTAACGTCTCATGTAACTATTGTTCTAAGGAAATAAATCAAGGCATTAATCGACTCAAGCAGCATTTAGCTAGAATGGGAGGAACTACAGTCCCATGTTTGAATTGTATTGAATCAATAACAAATGTGTTTAGGGCAGCTCCAGTAAGAGAAATGCAAGAAAAGAGAGAATAATCCAGTGGGTTCACATCTATCAAATAAACTAAACTCTTGAGTCGTAACCTAATAAAATAATTTTTTATTATGGGTTTCCTCCCCCCCCCCCTTAAAAAAAACCAGAAAAAAAAAGAAACATTTATGTTTCACAACAGGAACTCTAGTGTTAGAGTTGCAACAATGCAACCAAGTAGAATGAGTAACTAGCAGGATGGAAAACCCATTTTATAGAAAGAGAATCTAACTTCCCTCCCTTTCAAAGCAATTGAGACGAGACAAAAGAGGGAAGATCTGTTTTAAGTCATGTAATAATTACTAGATAGGTTTTGTAATTTTCTTGAGAAATTGTGTTTATGTATTTTGTAGCTATAAACAAAGATTACTAATTATTCTAATAGTGTATTTAATTACAAGGGAATATTATTTGGTCTACGACTTATGTTTTAGTTATTAACCAAAGAAAGCTTACTTCGACATCAAACAATCAATCACCAACACTTCTTGGTAAAAAAATAAAAATAAAATAAAATAAAAAAGAAATGAGTGAATCTTCAACATGATATTACTTCAAAAGTTGGATACTATTTCTCATAAATTGTACTCATTTTTACCTATTTTACTTAAGTTTATCTTTATTGTAATATTACACTTCCATCTAATTAGTTTAGTTAACTAAAATGTCGTGAATGTTATTAATGGAGAGAATACATTTACAAGAGGGCTAGGCGCCTATGCACACAAAATAGCACCTAACCAACCAAAAAAGAGGGCTAGGAGCCTAGGTGTTGCCTTCACAACACTACTCCAATTCTTCTTTCGTCCACGTTGGGAGAGACACCCCCTTCTAGGGATGTAAACCACTCGACTAACTTGGTTTGACCCCACCAAACTCGACCATTTCGAGCTAGATTGGATTGAACTTGATCAAATAATCGGGTTGGTTGAGTCAAAATTACAATGACCCAAACAAATCAAGTTAAGTTGGTTGCCAAACCTAGCATTACAGGCCAAATCGGATTGGGTTTGATCAAATAATGAGATTGGTGGAGTCAAAATTACAATGACACAACCAAATTGGATCGGGTTGGTCATGTTAAAATTACAATGACACAATCGATTTCTCTTCTTCTTCTTTTGATTTTTCTTCCTCTTCTTCTTCTAATTTCTCTTCTTTTTATTTCTTTTTCTTATTCTAACTTCTCTTCTTCTTCTATTGATTTCTCTTCTTTTAATTTCTTCTTCTTCTTCTTCTTCTTCTTCTTCTTTTGCTCCTGCTAAAAACTTTTAGCTTTTTAAGTATTTTTCTTTTTTTCCTGCTGAAAATCAGCTTTTTTTATTTGGAAAAAAAAAAGCATGGGCCCAACCAACCCGACCTAGCCTAATGGCCATCAGTTGGGCCCCTTTTTTAGAGGTCAAATGGCATCAAGTAGCTTTTGATGCCACGCAACCATGTTGGGTCTAGTTGTACTGGCCAGTGAAACCCAACCTAACCCACTTTCAATCCTACCCGCTTCTAACTTTCCCCCTCATACACACTGGCAATCTAAGACATGGTGTTTCCATGATGAACTTTGTTCTCTAACTTTTCCCTTTACTTCTTTTTATATTTTTCATACTAATGAT
The DNA here is from genome assembly GCA_030144865.1 of Tinospora cordifolia. NCBI lineage: Eukaryota > Viridiplantae > Streptophyta > Magnoliopsida > Ranunculales > Menispermaceae > Tinospora > Tinospora cordifolia. The sequence continues at coordinate 3,876 of JAJIYU010015083.1, forward strand.
ATCAGGAAATTACTAATTGCCACAATAACTTAACTAGTTGAATATTAATGAGGAAGACATGGGCAACTACCCAATTCTTCTTTTCTTTTTTTTTTTTCTTTTAGGAGAAGTGAAATATTATTATTATGAAGCAGTCCACTCAAGTGTGTTGAGTTTTTAATAATCTAAGCAAAGATGAGGATTTTTCTAAACTTTTAGGATGAGATTTTATGTACACTTTAAGGATTGCTCAATCATGATATTTTTTGTTCCTTCTTAATAAATTTCTAATCTCAACATTTAAATGAACCATTTGGAGAAAGAAAGAGATGTCTATTTTAGCAAGTTACAAGATATCAAGATCTTATGTCAAACTCCTAAGCTACAACATCTTTCAATTGGTGTTTCTCTGTGATACATAATTTGCATATACTGAGGCCATATATTGAGGTTAGGATCAAGCAAGAGGTACTAATAACCAGTGTTGTCAAGGCGATTTAAGACGCTAAGCCTCTATATGGCGAAGCACAACCTAAGTGGTCCTTAAAATAATTATTTGAAGGTCACTGAAAAATTATTTAGTTATTTATTGGTCTCTTACTATATATATTTATACAATATTTATTTTTTATAATTTTTATTTAAAATTTACATTTAATTAATTAATTATATAAAAATAATAATTATTTATTCATATTATGTATAAAATATAATTATTGTATATAATTAAAACAGAATCGTTTGTTAATTAATTAAAAGCGAATCATTTATTATAAATATATAATTAACTATATATAATTATTATTATTATAAACTACATATAATTCAGCAATTAAAGAAAGAATGCCTCCAAAAGTTGCCTCGCGAAGTCACAGCATTGTAGAGATGATTGTCGAAGTCCCTAGAGTCGCTGGACAAAGTCGCCAAAGTTGCCGAAGTGGCTGGATGGAGTCGCAGAGCTGTTGGTCGTCAAAGTCGCTAGCTGGTTTGACTAATTCAAAGAAGAAGATTGTTCGACTGGTTCGAACCAGTTGCAAAACAAAGAGACAAAGAGAACAACGAACAAGATCAGAGAGACAGAGGAGAGAGCAGCCAGATGGAGGAGACCAAAGAGATGGAAGAGTTGCCTTGCCGAGTCCCAGCGTCGCAGAGATGATCAGTCAAAGTCGCCGGAGTCATTGGATGGAGTAGCCGAAGTTGCCAGAGTTGCATAGTTGTTGGTCGCCGGAGTCACTAGTTAGTTCGACTGGTTCGAAGAAGATGATGAAGAAGATGACTCCTTCACAGAGACATCCCCAATATTTTTTATATTTGCAGAAACACCCACAACGCCTAGAAAATCGTCTAGTGCTAAGGGGATCTGGGCACATAGGTGACGCCTTAGACAACACTGCTAATAACAGTATAATTAGTACCTCCCCATTGAACACTAAACCAATCTTCTTACGAGGGCAGTTCTCCTAACGAATTCGCTACAACAACATTGATCTCTCTTACCCTCTCCAGTAGTTGGTGCAACTCATGTAGGAGGCCCCTCTCACATGTGGCAACATGAAAGCTTTTGACAGTCTCAAATATTGCCTAGATGAATATCCTAATAAGTTTGCAAACTAGTTGGATAAGCATGAGGAATGACAATCAGTGTGAGAATTTAGCCATTCAAGTGTATAGAAAAAACCTAATTCACTTGCTAAGATAGGATCTTGATATCTCACCAAAATAGAAATCTCTTTCCTTCTCTAAATGAATTCACTGAAATTTGTTCAAAAAAACAATAAAATATCACAATATGACAACCTTAAGCGTAGATAAAAATCTCATCCAAAAAATGTTACAAAAATTCTCATCATTGCTTAAATTATTTAGAACTCATCAACAATTTAACCACTTAAGATTAGAAGATATTTGGAAAAGGGAAGGGAACAACTCCTCAACCAACCTAAGATTATCATACCACCTGTCCTCCAAAATATTTGAACCTAAGACCGTTTCCAACCTTAAAAATCCTACGTGGACCACCTTAGGAAGTATGGATGAGATAAGCTTCCATGAACCTTCTTAAGTATGGCCCTATTTCTTCCACCTCATCAACCTAGAGCTCTCCATGGCAACATATAATAACTTTAACATACAAGGACCCTTCCTCCTAACTAAATCTCCATATCCATTTAATTTCTAAGGCAACATTCCTTAAAGAAATATTACCAATGCCCAATCCACTTTCATCAGATTCATCACTATATTTTTGCTTCTTCTCTTAAAAAAAAAAGAACCATTTACTATTCCCGCCTTTTTCCTACTTCCCTAATGCAAAAAGTTATACTTGGATAGAAATACAGTGATGGAGCATACCCATGTTAGTTCGTGATAGTACATGAATTTCATACAAAAAATGAAGGAGTCCACTCAAGTGTGGATGAGTTTTTAATAATCTAAGCAAAGATAAGGATTTTTCTAAACTTTTTGGGTGAGATTTTTTATGTTCATTTAAGGATTGCTTCTATCAAGATACTTTTTCGTCTTTCCAAATAAATTTCTAATCTCAGGATTTCAATGAACTATTTGGAGAAAGAAAGAGATTTATATTTTAGCAAGTTACAAGATATCGAGATCTTACGTCAAACTCCTAAGCTACAACATCTTTTGATTGGTGTTTCTCTGTGATACATAATTTGCATATATTGAGGCCATATATTGAGGTGAGGGTGAAGTGAGAGGTTCTAATTTCAAGCAGAAAAGTGAGGCATGGAAAGTGAGATTGCTATAACTCATATAACATGAGGACTATTCTAAAGACGAAGATATTTGTCTAGCTCTCTTTTGCTTGAAGAAGAAATGAATCCAAATTCTTCTTCTATGATCAACTGGTATAAACATCGACAACTTCAAATTAGATCAACTTCTCCTCAACTAATACGACTAGGGCCACAAAAATCTTACTTAATGGAGAGATAGTTGGAGAGGTGACAAAACCCTATATTTTTCATTCCAAAATCCCAAGGACGCGACACGACCTACTCTTGAGAAAGATCCACTTTGACCTTGGAAGTAGAGGCCGAACTTGGGGGGTCAATCAAGACAAAGAAATGAAAAAAAAAATCTACGGGGGAGAGCATATGGAATGATTGAGGCGTGAGGAGTAGTAGATCCCATTACAGATTGAGTAGCAAGATCTCCAACATCAGTATGAGCAGAGATGGTAACGAAAGCAACAGGACTGTTGTTTTATGACTTCAAATAGGCATGCTTGATTGTATGCTTCATGAAACATTTATGTACTAACATGTATGCATTTATTTCTGATCAATGAAGTGGATTTGTCCATTTATGATGGCATTGCAACTCCATATAAATTGTCTGGTTTATGTTTAAATGATTTTGTTTATATTAGTAATTTTCATTTTGTGCTTCAATATCATACATCAATACAAACCCTTGCATCCCTTACGTACTAAACTCTTGTAGATTTGTGACATCTTTTACCACCTTTCTAGATTCAAATACATCTTTTAACATCTTTTACCATCTTTTAGTGAACTATTAGGAGAAAGAAAGAGATTTCTATTTTGGCAAGTTACACGATATCGAGATCTTATGTTAAACGCCTGAGCTAGAGCATCTTCCAATTGGTCTTTCTCTATGATATATGATTTGCATTCATTAAGTTATAATGGTATATTGTGACTCCAAAGAGGCATGCTTGATTTGTACACTTTATAAAACATATATGCATTTCTTTACGACCAATGAAGTGGATTTTTCCATTTATGACAATGTTGCAACTCCAAATAGTTTGTTGGTTTATGTTTAAATCATTTTATTTATAGGAGTAATTGTTATTTTGTGGTTGAATATTCTACATTAATACAAGCTCTTGCCTCCCTTACGCACTGAATTGTTGTAGATTTGTGACATCTTTTACCATCTTTCTAGATTCAAATACATCTTTTACCATCTTTTGCCTTCTTAGTGAACTATTAGGAGAAAGAAAGAGATTTCTATTTTGGCAAGTTACAAGATATCAAACTCTTGAGCTAGAGCATCTTCCGGTTGATATTTCCATATGATACATAATTTGCATTCATTAAGTTATAATGGTGTATTGTGACTCCGAATAGGCATGTTTGATTTGTATGCTTTATAAAACATATATGCATTTATTTACAATCAATGAAGTAGATTTGTCCATTTATGACAGTTTTGCAAATCCAGATAGGTTGCCTAGTTTATATTTAACTAATTTTATTATAGGAGTAATTTTCCTTTTGTGGTTGAATATTCTACATCAATACAAACTCTTGCCTCACTTATATCTTTTTGGAAGGTATATATGTTCAAATTGTGGAACGACTTTATAGGAGTAATTATTAACCCAACAATTGGGTTTGGAGTCTCATATTTTATGTGGAACTGTTAGGGCATTTTTCTTGATCAAATACAAAATTTGAAAATGAGGTCATTCCATTGATATTATTCTGTTTTGTCCATTTTATAGTTTTTTTTATTATATCTTGTTTTCTATAATTTTGCGATTTCACGTCATTATTTTTTATGTTTAAGATGTTAATAATGTTATTTTTATTATATATATATATATATATATATTTAGATTATTCTTGTTTGTCATTTGAAGGTTGAGTAATCTAACAACCCGACCAATTTGTCCTACCATCAAGTGGGTCGGGTTTAGGCCCATAAAAATTTGAGGTTGGGTGAAAGAAAACTTCACCTAGCAAGGTTGAGTCGGATTGATCTTTTGGGTCTAGCCCAACCCATTTAGAGCCCTAATATTAGCTTATAGACATTGTTCGATCACAAATAATGGTGACATTAATAGGAAGTCACAGAAGAAATAACTAATAGGAACCACTGGGTGATCCACCAAAAAATAGTCCGTTACCATTTTAACTGATTTAAAATTTATATAAGATAAGCTTTAACTAGACTATCTTCTCACCTGCAAGAACACTACAAATACAAAACCTTTTTGTGTTCCATTACGAACACTTTCAGCATCTGTAAATAATTTCAGTGAAACCAAAACTGAAACAAAAAAAAAAGAACCTTTAGTCAAGAAAATAAAGCACAAAACAGGACATGTAAATGCGGAGGATAAGTTTTTAAAATACTTCTTGGACAATAGGTTATCAAATTAAAGGAGTAAATGCCAAACCATTCTGTTATATACTCTTGTTAATTCCAAAGATTCATCACACAGGATTAACTCTTCCAGGTACTTTTTCAACCATCTTCACAATACTCCATACCAGTGTTGTCAAGGCGGTAAGGCGGTAAGGCGGTTTAAGACGATAAGCCTCCATAAGGCGAGGACTAGGCGGGGCCTAGGCGAGGACTAGGCGGCGCCTAGGCGGTCCTTAAAATAATTATTTAAAGATCTCTAAAGAATTATTTATTTATTTATTGGTCCATTACCCAATATATATTTATATTTTCCTGAAAAATTGTTTAATAATTTTTTATAATTTTATTTATTTATATTTTATATTTAATCAATTAATGATATATAAATTATAAAATTATAAACAATAACATATTAGATAATACATTGTGATAAAATCATGATCATCATAAGTTCACATACTTCATATCATAACATTCAAAAAAGAATAGCTAATTTTGTGCGCACGAGTGAGAGAGAGAGAGAGATACATAAAGAGATAGAAGAGAGACGTAGATAGAGAGAGACAGAAGAGAGACCTAGATAGAGAGAGAGAGAGGAGAAACGTAAAAAGATAGAGAGAAAAAGAGTAGAGAGAGAGAGGGAGGGACGTAGAAAGACAGAGAGGGAGAGATGCAAAAAGAGGGAGAGGCATAGCAAAGAGAGCTGGAGAGACGCAGAAAGAGAGCAGAGAGAAAGGGAGAGACACGCACAGTGAGATGGAGAGAGTTGTCGGAGTCGCTCACCGAGGAAGACGTCGGAGTGTCGGAGATGATCGCCGGAGTCTCAGAGATGATTGTCGGAGTTGGTTCGAGTCGTTTGACTTTGAGAGGTTTGAGAACGGAGTTATTAGATTTAGGTTAAAATTAAAAAATTAATTAATTAATTAAAAGTCCTCCTATTTTTTTAATTTACAGATAAGCCCTCCTAGCGCCTAGGCGGTGGCCTAGGCGTTGAATGGGCCTGGACGCCTAGGCGATGCCTTGACAACATTGCTCCATACCCTCTGTACTATATCTCTATACATTTGGAAAGCTCCTATTCAAAATAAAGTTAGGGTGTTTGGGAGGTTTGGATCCTCTATAGGATTTGCACTCAGGAGTTGCTGCAAAAGTGCATGCCACATTAATAAATCTCCTCCCACTGTCGCCTTTTACACTTACAGGGCATGAGGACCATGAATCTGGGGGATCATCGTTTCTCTCTATGCATTTTCTATACCAGGTCTGGCTCTCAGAGGTCCGAGCCTCCAAGAAGTTTGTTTCTGCTGTTTCTTGTGAGAATAGATTTCTAATAAATTGTGTGGATGTCATCCCAAGAAAAGCTAAAGATTGTATTGGGTCACTTGCTATTCCTTGGTAAAACTGGAAGGAGAGATCAATAGGATCTTCAAAGATATGCCAAAAAACACTGCTGCAGTATAAGAGTCTTCTAAAGTTATGGCAGCTGGCCAGATTAGTATTTATAAGCTAGGAAGTGGTTTACTAATGGTACTGGAACAGGGAGCTCTCATCTGAATTGTAATGAAATGTATGTATTGCGAGTTTCCCCTTTTTTTTTTGGGATGAGGTAGATGTAATATAGTGTCAGCATTTCTTATGTTCCCTTTACCTTTGTACCTTCTTAGTTCTTACATTACTAATATATAGTTTTGCTTTGTATCTTCTCAGAAAGAATTAAAAAAATAATAAATAAATAAATTCTAATTTCAGACTATTTTACATGTATGTTTAAGGCATTAGAGACTTTGATGAATAAAGTAAAGAGGAATCAAGGGATAAAAAGGATTGAAAGAGTAGGCTTCTTTTAATAAAATCTGTCTTAGAGGCTCTCCCTTCCTATTCCATGTCAATCTTCCAAATCTCAGTTACTGTTAGAAAAGAAATTGAGAGGTGCATCAGGAAGTTTTTCTAGAAGTCTGAATCCGCCGAGAGACTTCAATTTCTAGTGGGATGGGATAAGGTCTACAGACAGAAAAATAGAGGAGGATTGGGGGTAGGCATCATGAAATTCAAAAATTTGGCCATGTCCGCTAAGTGGCTTTGGAGATTTTCTACAGAGAAGGTATCCTTATGGAGAAGAGTCATCTCCAGCATCCACGGCAATTCCCAGAACGACATGGAAGCAGGGCTTAATAATAGAGCCTCAAGAAGGTCTCCATGGAAACATATTGTTTCCATCTATCCTAGATTTCTGAAATGCATCCAGTGGAGAATCGGTAATGGTTCTAAAATTCTGGTGTGGGAGGACACTTGGAGGGGGCAAAGGCCCCTGAAAGAAGATTACCCGTGTTTATATAGGCTGACCAAATGTCCGATGGCCTCCTTTCAACAGATGAGAAGCAGTGATCCGAAAAATTCCAACATTAATTCAGTCTGGAATTTCAATTTCAGGAGACCTTTAAAAGAAGAGGAAATAGAGGATCTGGCAGAAGTGTTACAGATATTGGATCGAATCCAGTTTGGGGATTCAGAGAATTCTTGGAGATGGAACCAGGAAGATACCGACACCTTTTCCGTTAAGTCTTGCTATGATGCTTTTGTAGGCCAGACGGATACCTACAATGAAAATGAAACAAACAACAGATTCTTATCTATCTGGAAATCCCCCATTCCCACAAAAATCAAAATCTTAATATGGCTTATAGCATTAAGAAAGTTAAACTGCGCCACTGAAATGCAGTTAAAAATGCCTAACTACTATATTTCTCCTTCTTAGTGTTGTCTGTGCAGGAATGTTGAGGAAGACGTCGATCATCTTTTTTGGCGATGTGGTCTGCTGAGAACCGTTTGGGAATCTTGGAGTACCTTTTTGCCTGCAATCGTTGCCCCGACAGAAGAACCTCTCTCCTTCTCAGTCCCGGCTTCGATTCCACACAAACTTATTCGGTTTTGGTGTCTAATTAGATTTGCTATCTGGATGGCCATTTGGGAAACCAGAAATAGTTGCATTTTTAGGAATGTTAGAGTGGACAATAGTAGCACGAGTCACAGAGCAATGTATCTTTTTGCAATTTGGGTTGTTAATACAAAGTGGGGGGGGGGGGGGGGGGGGGGCCGTGGGGGGGGGGGGGGGGGGGGGGGGGGGGGGGGCTCCTTACGGTCAACTAAGGTGCCTTTCATTAGTCAGTTTGCAGTTAAGTCCTTGTTTTAAGCGGAAAGCGGAAGGGCTAGATGTGCTTGTCGTCATTAAGTCAAGTCGATTATGTGCATTAGCCGTCTGGCGAAGCAAAGAATGGTGCTAGTCGGCTTCAAGCGGTATCCCAAGTTCTTATTTCAAAAGGTAAGCTATAAGAAGTCAGCATTCTATGTGCTCCTTAAGTCCGAAGGCCGAGCGGCCGGCGAGCGAGCGGTTAGCGGCCAATAGCGCCCTAGTTAATGACATTCCTCTCTGCATACAGGGCATGATTAGGGGTGGCAATTTGTAACACGACACGATAACCCGACATGAACACGACACGAAGTTAACAGATTTGGGTTTAGCATAAACGGGTTTGGGTCAAAACGGGTCAAACACGATTATACATGACTAAATGCGGGTCATAAATAGGTTAACCTGATAAACCTAAAAATGACACGTTTAACACGATTATGTATAAGTTAAGAGATAAACTATAAATAAGTTCATTTAAAATTAATATATTTATTAATTTGTTGATAGTGTAATTTATTTATTTATTTTTTAGATATAATTTTTAAAATTTAAAATTTATTTTTAATATATTTTATATTTTTATTAATATTTTTTTATAAAAAATTACTTTAAAAATTGATTATAAAAAGTTAAATAGATCATATACAGGTACACGATTATAAACACGGTTACGACACGACCCATTTACGACACGACTCGT
>JAJIYU010015084.1:0-12892 GCA_030144865.1 Tinospora cordifolia
ACCTGATCAAAGTAACCAAGGGGTAGATGTGGCGGCAACTTCCGTCCTATCACTAGAGATAATAGTAGAAATCACTCGACAAGTGGTCGAGCAAGTGATGAGGACTCTACAATCACAGCCTAAGGTTCAGAATGAACTAAGAATGGAAAATAATGAACTAGTCATTCCTCTAAGACTAACTATTTCCAAAGGAATGACCGTTGAGATAAATCAAATCAAAAAGGATATCCACTTCAAACGATCTGTAAAAACTAAAAAGAAGAAACCACAAAATGATCAAAAGATGGAAAAGGAAAGCAAGAAACTGAAACAAACTCACCAAACTGAAAAAGAACCATAGAAGCAGGCTAGGAGACTTAGGCTGTGTTATGTGTGCAGACAAAGGGGTAATTTCGTAAGAAACTGCCCGACTACACCCACCCAAGCTCCTCAGCCACAAGATGATCAGGACTATGGTCAGAACCAAGCCAAAATGTTTGTTGATGAGACTCAGGAAGATCAAGACCCTCAGTAGAAACCCTCATAGTCCAATGATAGGACAAATGAACTAATATGAGTGGTAGTAGGGAGACCTTTAGATGGCTATATGTTAGCATTTATGAATTTTAAGTTGAAATAAGGTTTTGTACCAAGTATCTCTATTAATGAAATATTCCCCTTAAGAACCCTTGTCGTTACATTTTGAATATCCAAGAATGGAAAGTATGGGAATAGAAAGTGAGAGTAGTAACCCTAGAACCTACCGTATGGCAGGAAGTGACAAAGAAACTTTTACCCTCAGATAGATTGAGAACTTAGGGCTAGGACCCTAAATGAAAGACAAGCCTATCTCAGTAGCAAGTTATGCCATTGGACCCGTTGCATCGAATCAGGGATGAACAAAAGGCTCACATAGAAGAAATTGAATAGGACCAGCATACTGACTTCAAGTTAGATGCTGAGAATATCCTAAGGATCTGTATACCTTAGAATGGATAGAGTAAGCAGATCACCCAATAGTGAAGGATAAGTATTTCCTACCAAAATGACCCATTCGATTATTTGGAGAAGCCACCATTACCCAAGAATCGATCTATGGTCAGAACATTAACAGCTGAGGATCAGGGAGTCTGTTATGTAGGAAACGACCCATAAGAATATAATGAACCAAACGGTTGGATATCGTCTTGATCAGGAGATGCAACTTATGAAACACAGTCTTGCTAAATTTAGCAAACGATGGCCAAATTCCTCAACCATATAGCTTTGAAAACACCAGAGGCTGTTACCAAGATAGATACAAATACTCAAGCCCTTAGGCTTATCAGATTAGTCAAACCAACCCATTTACCGGAAACACCTAACGAAATGTACAATCATGTAGGGCTTCATGGGTATCAATTCATACGATCTATGTGTTCTAACTTTATAGAGGCAATGCACATAAATCGTCGAGTTCATGGAGTAGTCCATCACACAATGCCTGAACCTTTTACACCACCACAGCAAGGCATCAATTTTGATGATTTTATCGTCTCACCGATTCCCGATGTTTCGTGTGAACCTCATGTCCAAAAAGCAAATTTACAAGAAAATTATGGCCAGGATGAAGGTGTTGATGATCATGGTCATCCACGAGTACGTGCACATCCAAGACGAGGACGAGGATGAGGAAGAGGAAGAACACAAGTTGATGGAGAAAGACTGGGACGAGGTCCTATTGATTACGATGTTGATGTTAATATCGAATTTGGTGAGCCAATGCATTCACATCCATTAGAAGGAACAAATGAGGAGCAAGCAGCTGAAGAGCCATCGCAGGCTACTAGTGAACGCCAAGAATTGCAAGTTTTTCGTAGAGGTCGACGCCAAAGAAAAGTGTGCATATAGTGTCGATCATAATTTTATATGTGATTCTTGTTTTGTAGTTAATCATTTATTGTATTAAGAAAATAGTTGTTATTAATGAAGATGATTTTCATATTAAGATGGGTTTCCATATTAAGATTGGTTATGTATTTACTTCACCATTTGTAAGAAGTTGTCAAAGGAGTTGATCAGTGGGCTTTCTAGATATGAATATATAATAAACATAGATTATTATATATAGTTTTTATATCTCTATATGGTCTTAGTTTCTTTCTTCACTATGATCAATACTAACTTTCAAGTGGGGTAATGAAATTGGGATCTGGGGATCAAAATAATTTTTCGTCGCTTCCGGGAGTTCGTGTGGGACTATTAGAATGCATTTGAATTGATTTCGGCAAAAAAGCCCTCCTGGATTGCCCGTGGTGATCAAAAACAGTTTTTCAAAAGCTACACTTTCAATAGAAAGAAGAATTCAAGTGGGGTAGTGAAATTGCAATCTGGGGATCCAAAAATTTTTTTGTCGCTTCTAGGAGTTTGTGTGGGACTATTAAAATGCGCTAGAACTGGTCTCGACAAAAAAGCCCTCCCGATTTGCCCGTGGTGATCGAAAACAGTTTTTTAAAAGCTTAACTTTCAATAGAAAAGAAGAATTGAAGTGGAGTAGTGAAATTGTGATCCGGAGATCTAAAAATTTTTTTGTCGCTTCTGAGAGTTCATGTAGGACTATTAGAACACGTTGGAACTGGTCTTAGCAAAAAAGCCTTCCCGGATTGCCCGTAGTGATCAAAAACAGTTTTTCAAAAGCTTAACTTTCAATAGAAAAGAAGAATTGAAGTTGGGTAGTGAAATTGCGATCTGGGGATCTAAAAATTTTTTCGTCACTTTTGGGAGTTCAGTGGGACTATTAGAATGTGCTGGAACTAGTCTCCGCAAAAAAACCCTCCCGGATTGCTCGTGGTGATCGAAAACAATTTTTTAAATGCTACACTTTCAATAGATTAGAAGAATTCAAATGGGGTAGTAAAATTGCGATTTGGGGATCTAAAAATTCTTTCGTTGCTTTCGGAAGTTCGTGTGGGACTATTAGAACACGCTAGAATCGATTTCGGCAAAAAAGCCCTCCCGAATTACCTGTGGTGATTGAAAACAAATTTTCAAATGCTACACTTTCAATAGAATAGAAGAATTCAAATGGGGTAGTGAAATTGCGATCCGGGGATCTAAAAATTTTTTTGTCACTTCTGGGAGTTTGTGTGGGACTATTAGAACGCGCTGGAATTGGTCTAGGCAAAAAAGCCCTCCCTGATTGCCCATGGTGATCAAAAACAATTTTTCAAATGCTATACTTTCAATAGAATAGAAGAATTCAAGTAGGATAGTGAAATTGTGATCCAGGGATCTAAAATTTTTTTCGTCGCTTCTGGGAGTTCGTGTGGAACTATTAGAACGTGCTGAAACTGGTTTCGGCAAAAAAGCCCTCCCGGATTGCCCGTGGTGATCAAAAACAATTTTTCAAAAGCTACACTTTTAATAGAATAGAAGAATTCAAGTGGAGTAGTGAAATTGCAATTCAGGGATCTAAAAATCTTTTTCGTCACTTCTAGGAGTTCGTGTGGGACTATTAGAACGTGCTGGAATTGGTCTAGACAAAAAACCCATCCTGAATTGCCTGCAGTGATCGAAAACAGTTTTCGAAAATCATAACATTCATGTAAAAAGCTAGAATTGAAGTGGGGTTGTAACAACCCAAATTTCGTAGGCCTTGTACAAAAGGAAAAAAAAATTAAATAAATGAAAAAAATTATTTTTGAGAAATTAGGTAATTTATGTTAAGAATAAAGAGATAAAATATATTTACAAAAGGAAAAAATTTAATTAATTAGATAATTCAAAAAAATTTAAATTAGGTGGGTGTTGATCATGAAAATGCTAAAGAAATAAATTAAATAATAATAATAATAATCCAATCACAAATATAAATGTATATAGATAATGAAATGATTATAATGATTGAAAAAAAAGGAGAGAAAAGAAAAACGTATATAAAATAAAGACCATGGAGAATAATTAAACGAAGTGGTGGTCTGTTTTGGCGGTCAAGAGATTTTAGGGAGGAACAGGAAATTTCGGGGGCCTTCGAGGATTATCGGTCGAGAGAGTTACGGACGGTGAATCGGTTGCTTTGAGAAAACTCACCACGTCTATAAATAGGGGTGCTGGGCAAAGTGAAGAGTGCAGGAAACTGAAGACTTGGCAGATCGTTAGTCACGAGAGGGTGTTGCAGAAGATTTAAAAAGAAAAAGGAGCAGATGTAACATTGAAGAGGAAAGGGAAAACAGCTGCAACAATTAAAGAGGAGGAAGAAGAAGACGACTAGAAGAAGGAGAAATGGCAGACTGAAAACAGAAATCAGATAGCAGAATTCTGGGTTGGGAGACGAAATAGAGCATTGAATCTGCAACTACAAACAGAGGAGACTCGCAAGGAGCTTCGGTGTTGGAAGTAAGAGGTTGGGCTGCTGCAACCGAAAACAGGGGAGACCGGCGAGCTTTGGCATTGGAGGAGTGAAGCTCTGTTGCTACAACTGAAAACAGGGGAGAGAACGGAAGCTGGAGCAGCTGAACGCACGCAGTAAACTGCTGATTTCCGGAGGAGCGAAACTGAACGACAACAATTTCGTGGAGAAGAAGAATGGAAGAGGTAATGTGAGACTTTGGATTTTAAATTTCTCCTCTAGATCATAATGCATGCTATCTGGAAATGAATCATGAAGAAACAGAACAATTTTCTGGTATAATGGATCGAAATTCATGGTGAATTGGTAGTTGGATAAAATTCTGATTTCAGTTGAGTCACCGATGGCAGAGTAATGAAATGGTTGAGCATGGTGAATTCAGGAAATGGAGATAATGCTGAGTTTGATTGAACTGATGCCTCGGACAGTTAGGAGTGATTGAGACTCGGTGTTTACAAGATTGAAGGAGGAGAAGAATTGGAGTTGCAGCCGGAACTTTACTGGACGGAGAAGAAAAGAAAACGGTCCGACGGTGGTAGCTTCTTCATCAATTAGTGGTTGATCAAATTAAGAGGTAAGAGATTTAATAAATTTAGATTATTCAATTTAAACATGTTTAGTTGGTAATCTAAGTATAAGGGATTTATTAAGATAGATTAAATAATACCACCAGATAATGTAAGGAATTCATATACATTAATAAACATTACTTAGAATTAGGAATTTTAAAAAATGCTAAGATTGAAAAATAAACAGAATTAATAAATGAATGCATCTCCAATAATCCAAAGTTTAAATCAAGGAACTAAAAAGAATTTGAAGTCATTTATACAATATTAAATCCTTCAAATAGGAAAACAAATAAATAATCACTTAAATTAATGCTATAAATAAATTTAGTAGAAAAGTTCAAGTAATAATGGGAAATGAAAGATCGTCAACTCCTAATAAGACTAAAGGTTTAACGAACAGAAGTCTTATTTTGTTCATAATTATTCCGCGAATAATTTGACTATAATAAAAAGAAGGAGAAATTAAAGAATATTCAATTTAATAATGATAAAAAAAAGATCCCCAAAATTTGTCTAATTCCTCATGAAAATTAGTAGTAAAGAAATTAATAGGAATATTGATTGAGAAACCGTTACGCTACAATTATTTTGCAGATAAAAATCTCTAGGACGATCGCTAGCAACGAAGGGGTAAGAAATCGCCCAAAAATTCAGGTGGGCGTGATTCTCTCTCTTATTTGTATTATGTGAATTTAAAATTCAAAACATTGATTTGGTAGTTTAAACAAATTCATATTATGAAATGACTTGAACTCAGTTGTTTTGTGTATGCTATGAATGAATGCTCTGTTATTTAAACTTCTTGATGTGCATTGCTAAGGATTTCTTCATTTATTTCCTTAAATTGAAGCTTCATATTTCATGATAAATGTATTGTATGTGCTAGATTATAATGTTTTTCTGTCTCAAACTAAAATAGGATTAAAGGATCATTAAGAAACCACGTACTGGTGCGATCGACGAGCCCGAGGCTGGTCAAGGTGATATCTCTTATATCTCACCGTTTGAGACCGACGTGCCACAAGGCGGATCGTAGGTATTCCCAATCATAGCTGTTGAATTCAGCTAGTAGTCTTTGGGAGTTAGTACGAGGTTGCAGGAAGTACCCTCTCTTAGGCTGTGATACTAAGGACTTGACTGATTTTAGATAGTTTCTCAAGACTCTCTATGATTAGGCGAGATCACAGGGGATACTGAGAGGCATCTCAACCCTCTTCCGGTCATAGACCACAACTGAAACAAATAATTGTTTGAAATACATAATGTGTGCAAGTGTTTGAATGTTTTGGATTTTGGTTTGTATAATGCTTGTGATGTGTAGAGATCATCCACTGGGCTTTCGAGCTCACCCAATATCTATTTTATAGGTACCCACCGAGACGAGTTTTGACCGGACGTCATTTCCACTAGTTTTGTTTTGTTTTCAAAGTAACTGGGTAATAATTTCTCTTTTGCTATAATATGTAAGCCTAGTCAGTGTGCTGTTGCGTCTTTTTGTTTTGGTAATGATATGTAATCGAATGTTTTGTCAATGTATGAATTAAAACTCTTTTGACTATAATACTAAGGTTTGACGAAGCTTTTGATCAAAATTTTATTCCGCTGCATGTTTTTGTTTGTATTTCTGATTCAATTTCATTTTCAAAATTTGTTTATTTTGTGAAACTCAGAAAGAACTAAGTAGCATTCTACTTTATCATCGAACGACAATCCACACGTGACGTAACACGTGAACGGAGGTTCGGTTGAAAATTGGGGTGTTACAGGGGTAGTGAAATTGCGATCCGTAGATCTAAAAATTTTTTCGTTGCTTCCGAGAATTCGTGTCGGACTAGTAGAACATTTTGGAACTGGTCTCGGCAAAAAATCCCTCTTGAATTGTCCATGGTGATAAAAAATAAATGTCATGTTCTTCAAAAAAGAAAAAAAAATTCAATGGGCGACATCACTTTGGACCAACAATGGTGTCGCCCATTGGATAGGCGGCATTATGTTGTAAATTTTAAAATATATATATATATATATATATATATATATAATCATTGTAGTCAAGTTGCTGCCCGACTGACGCTGATGTGGCGTCCAGTTGGTAGCAACTTGCCTAAAAAGGGATTTACATTTGTGTTCAGCCTAAAAAGGGATTTACATTTGTGTTCAGCCTTAAAGGGGATATAGTTTTTATATCAAGCCTAAATGGATCTTTTTTCTCTTAATTTCACTTGAATATCTTTATTTATAAAACGTGTTTGTATATATATATATATATATATATATATATATATATAGAGAGAGAGAGAGAGAGAATCAAAAATCTTCAATAACTATGAAACATATTCCCTCTTTATATATATGCACACACATCAATAAACTTGAGTAACTAGTCTATATAAGTATTATGAGTATTTCTTTATTTTTTGTTATATATTTATATAAAATTGTAATTATAAAAATTGTTTGAATAGAAAACATAATACCAATATAAACATTGGTTGTATTAAACTGAAATTGTAAAACTATATTTACATGGCGATGTGTTCTTGACTTATAAGAACAAGTTTAAAATTTGCTTTTATTTTGATGAACTTAGCTTTGAGTTCATGGGATGTAGGGTTTGTTGGTATTTCATCATCATCTACGACATTCTTTCAATGGTTCTTTTAATGACAATGATTCGTGTGAATCTTTGGGCAGAGTTCTTCTTCCTTTCCAGTGGTCTCCCTCGCCAGGGGACAAGAGACCTTCCATGATGTCATTAATTTTTTAGTAGTGGGAATGTTGCCAATGTCGTGATTCATCTCAACCATTGATGAAAAACAATGAAACAAAATAGTTGTCCCCACAGGTGATGCCAAATGTTGAATTTCACAATTTTACCAACACCACCAGATAACGAAAAAAGATGACCAAGATGAGGTGAGCACACCAAATTAAGAGAAAAATTAAGAAAATGCCTATTTATTATGTTGAGTCACAAATCATAGTAGGAAAATAGAAGTGTTCGATCACTCCCTTTTGAATTACAGTATGCTATATCTTTATAAATGTGTACATGTTGTAATTTATTATTCTCAATAGAATTCATTTGGATAATTGCTAATTTTGCTAGGGTCGCAAAATATTTGATTTTCTAATTTACAACATGTACACTTATTTGCTAAGTTCCAAATTATTTGTAACTTATTTCTATCTTAGCTTCCCTTCCTTATTTTGGTCAAAGGTGGTCAGGTGGTTAAGGCCGAGCACAAGCTTGTGAAACATTTGCTTTGGACTTCTTGCCATGTTCTCGGCTTCCTTGCCTCATGTTTGCTTTAAGGACATTCATTATGTGTTCGGCCTCCACAACGCTATGAGGATTCTTACTATTTGCTCAACATCTACAACTCGTATTTCCTCCCATGTGCTTACTATGTGCCTAGCCTCCTTGACTCATACTTCCACCTATGTGTTTACCTTATGATCAACTTCCACAACTCATACTTCTTCCCGTATGATCAACTTCCATGACTCATACTTTCTACCTTGTGCTTACAATGTGGTCGGCTCCCAAGTGCTTATTTCTATCTTAGCTTCCCTTCTTTATTTTGGCCAAAGTTGGTTAAGGTCGAACACCAGTGTCTGAGACATTTGTTATGGGCTTCTTATCGTGTTCTCAGCCTCCTTGCCTCATGTTTGCTCTAAGGACTCTTATCGTGTGCTCGGCCTCCATTACGCTTTGAGGATTGTTAACGTGTGCTCGGCTTCTACAACTCATACGTCTTCCCATGTGCTTACTTTGTGCTTGGCCTTCATGACTTATACTTCCTCTTGTGTGCTTACCTTGTGATCAACTTCCACAACTCATACTTCCTCTCATATGACCAGCCTCCATGACTCGTACTTCTTCCCATGTGCTTACCATGTGATCTACCTCCTGTGTACTTATTTTATCTTAACTTTCCTTCCTTATTTTGGCTAAAGGTGGTCAAGGCCGAACACGAGCGTCTAAGACATTTGTTATGGGCTTCTTACCATGTTCTTGGCCTCATTGCCTTGAATTTGCTATAGGGACTCCTATCGTGTGCTTGGGCTCCATGACGCTTTGAGGATTCTTACCACGCACTTGACTTCTACAACTTATACTTCCTCTCATACCATGTACTTGACCTCCATGACTCGTACTTCCTCCTATGTGCTTACCTTGTGATAAGCTTCCACAACTCATACTTCCTCACGTATGATAAGCCTCTGCAACTTGTACTTCCTCCCATGTGCTTACCGTGTGATCGATCTCCATGACTTGTACTTCCTCCCGTGTGCCCACCATGTGCTCAACCTTCACGATGGTCATTATAAAACCATGTGTTCGAAATTCCTTGAGGGTGCTAGCCATTTGTTCAAGCCCATCTTCTTCCTTTATGCTTGAACCTAATATACATTTGGCCTAGCAAAGATCTGCACCAAACTTGTAATGCACTTGCTTAGGAATGCTTGGTCAAACATATATTTCCTTTCCCTATAGGCTGAAGTGAAGTCCAACAATAGTTATAATCATGAAGATCATAGTGTCTCCAAACTTTGCCCATTTAATTTTACCTGTCCTCTTGAATTTTCATCTGAAGGCTACCATTTCCAAAATTGATAACAAGAATTTGACGTTGAAGAAAGAAAGCATGTGCCTGAGCTGTCATAAATCAATGTTGAGATTTAAAGTATGAAGGAAAGAAACTATTAAAAATCTTGTGTTTGAAACTCGACCATAAATTTGCTACAAAAGAATGGAAGATGGACCAAAAGCTCTTAAATGAGAGTAAAATTTTTAAAGAAAACATTACTAAAAAGTCATACCTTATTGCCATTCATTTTATTTTGAAGACACAATAGATTGATGATCGATCCCTCACTCAATATCAATTCCCTTATAATTTGATCATCATTCACTTCCAAACTTAAGCAAGTTATGTGCTTATAGCAAGTTAAGCAATAAACAACGCTATTGCAAATAAAAGCATGTCGCAGGTAAAATATGCAGGTCGAAAATCAAATGAAAGCATAATGTGCTTATAACATTTACCAGTCTAATGTCCTCTGCAGGAGCATTGAGTGAACCTATTTCAACTCGGGAAGAGACCAAATGCCGCAAATTTAGAACTGCAACTAGTTGAAAAGGATGTAACACCAATGCAAGTATTTAATTGAATTAATGCATATTAAGTTAAATGTGAAATGGATTTTCTATCCTCTAAAATAATAAAGGTGCGATTGTCTTGTGAAAAACTATTTCTCTGACTGTGAGTTTTTCATGATTGCTTATTTTGAATCCATATGAAACATTAAACAGGCTTATTTCGAATCTCATAGTTGAAAAGTTATTTTTCTAAAAGTGTGTTTTTATTTTTCTATGGTTAGTTTTAACAAGATAAAATTCATGTTAATTATTTATATCTATGTTTGATATTAAATCGACTACATTGATGTTTTTCATTGAAGATGCAACTATTTATTTTTTGAGAGCATTATTTTTTTCATTTTATGAGCATAACTTTTTTCGTCTTGTAATCTCTCTTTATATGATTGTATTTCAAAAGATTATCTTTCTGAAAGTGAGTTTTTCGTAGTTGCTTATTTTAATCCCTTTGTAATACCAGAAAAAAGAAAGAATAGAAATAAATTTTAGTAAAACAAAAAACAATAAAACATAACAATAATAATTAAATTAATAATAACGTTATTAATGATAATAATCAATATAGCAATAGAAACGATGGTAGTATATGTTAACACTTTTTTCAACCTCTTATTTTAATAAGTCTTATTAAAAGTGGTTTTTAATATTAATGAATAGCAACTGTTATTATTATATTAATAATAATAATGATAATGATAATGGTAACAATAATAATAGTAACAATAATAATAATAATAATAATAATAATAATAATAATAATAATAATATTATTATTATTATTATTATTATTATTATTACTACTAAAATAATAAAAAAATCTAAAATAAAATTGAAAAGACAAAGAAAAAAATGAATGTTTACCACTTTGAGTCTTGAAGATCTTGTATTATAAATGGTAAAAAAGGAAAATACTGAATAAAAAAAGAAGGAAAATGTTATTTTATATATAGAATTGTATTAAAGAACGTTTTAACGTATCAGTAAGCTCTTCTCTTATCAATTGTCTATTCCTACAACTTAAGTAATTTGCGTGCTGTCTACAAAGATGACACAAAATTTTAAATTAATTTGTATCTTAACGCAATATCACAACCGTAAAAATAAATAAAAAAATTTATACCTGAAATTATTTAAAGTTAGTAGTGGCATGACTTCCTCAAGTAACTCCTTGCCCATATCATGAAACGCTTTAAGCCTTTTCAACCTCTCCAATGTCTTGCGTGTATTACACCTCAAAAGATTGCAACTACGAAAAACCCTTTCAATAAAAATAAAAAGCAAGAGAAAAATAGGAAGAGTCAAGAACTTACTTGTCTGGGATATTGTTGTTTTGCAATTTTGTGAAAAATCTTTTTGGAGAATATATCTTCACCTAGTTTGATAAAACCAAAAAGGTATTGCTTAATTTATTCCTAGCTACCTTCTCTAATTAACTTTTTAAAATAGTTTAAGTTGAGAAGAATCCAATTTTTTTTTCAAGATTATTATCCATGAAACATATAAATTTAATAGAAACTATCCAACAAAATAAGAAAGTAAAGAAAAGATGTTATGTGTAAATAGTCTCATTGAGATTCCTAAATTTGTGGTACCATAACATGTTTAATATTAAGTCAACCACATTGATGCTCTTCATTAAGGATATCTATTTTTTAAGAGCATTATTTTTTTTTATTTTATGAATGTAACTATTTTTGTCTTGTAGTCTATTTTCGTACAATTATCTTCTGAAAAGTTATTTTTTTAAGGGTGAGTTTCTCGTAATGCTTATTTCAAATTATTATGTAATACTCATAAAAAAGATTCAAAATAAATTTTAGTAAAACAATAATAAAATAATAAAATAATAAAAAAATCAATAATAATTTAACCAATAATAACGTTAATAATAATAATAAAGATAACAACAAAAACGATATCAATGAATAGTAATAATTACTAAAATAATAAAAATCAAAAATAAAATTAAAAAAGAAAAGACGAAAGATTTACTAGTTTGAGTCTTGAAGATCTTACATTGTAAATGGTAAAGAAGGAAAATGTTATTTTTTATGGAGCATTGGACTAAAGAATAGCAGATATTTTCATGCATCAATAAACTCTTTCTTAACAATTGTCTATTCTCAAAACTTGAGTAATTTTTATTTTGTCTATAAAGAAGACAAAATTTTAAATTAATATACATCTTAATGCAATGTTGAAACCTTAAAAAAATAAATAAAAACAATTTATACCTAAAATTATTTAAAGTAAGTAGTTGCATTGCTGATTCCTTGCCCATATCACAAAATGTTTTAAATCTTTTCAACATCTCCGTGTCTTTATTACACCTGGAAGATTGAAATCATGAAAAAATTCTTCCAATAAAATTAAAAAGCAAGAGAAAAATAGGAAGAGACAATAAGTTACTCATCCAATGTCTTGAAATAACGTTGTTTGAAATTTTGTGAAAAATCTTTTTGGAGAACGTATCTTTACCCAATTTAACAAAACTAAAGACATTGGTTAACTTCTTATTCCTCTCATTTATTTTCTCTAATTAAAATAATCTAAGTTGAAGAAGAATTCTAATTCTTTTTCTGTAATACCCCGAACGTTTATGAGTCGTCCACGTAACTGATGTACAATGAAAACTGAATAACAAGCTTAATAAACGAGTTCAAGATGGCCAAAATGTCCGAAAACTATGTATTATAAGTTTCAATAAGTGTAAAAGTGATGCAAATCCGAATAACACAAGAATTGGCAAAGAAAAACACCGAATACCAGAAATTTCATTCTGGTAACCGC
>JAJIYU010015085.1:0-12874 GCA_030144865.1 Tinospora cordifolia
ACACTAAACATCAATTACGACTCACGGGGATCAAAGTACCACATGAATCATATTCCCCAAAAATTAATCTCGCGCTCAATAATATTGGAATTAAATTTTATGCTATTGTTCACATTTGATACACCTCCCAAAAAAAGACAAAAAAGTTTCTTGCTTCATGATGAAAAGCTGCACAATCGACCTTATAAAATTAACAAAATATTTTTTTTTGGTTGTTAGTGTTTTTTGTTAATATCAAAGCCCGTTATTCAGCAATCAGTGTGATATATATATATATATATATATATATGTATATTTTTTATTTATTTATTTTTACCTTATTCGTTTGTATTTCTTCTTTGGTGGTATTCTCTACGGGGTTAGCATTAAAAAATATTTACTGTGCACATTCATGATCTCCCAAAAATTTTAGGAATGATCTACCTGTGATAGATAATATAGTGTGTATCTATACTATTAGATAAATAATAAATAATAAATATCTTAAAACATTCCCTAAAAGATTATTAACATGCATATAATAATAAATAATATTTAACATGATTTGAGAAGATTTTCCACCTCTCTCACCTTTTCTGTCTGATATAAACAGTAACTGCAATTCAATTTTTATATTTGAATCATATGAAGGTATAATTGTAATATTAAAAAAAAAACAAAAAAAAATATTTACATTTCATAAATAATAAAAAGCTCCTAATTAATCAATAGAGTGCCGACAGAACTAGCTAGATTCACGCTCATAATTAATTGTTTCTAATTAAAATTGCTAGCTAATTAATTAATTTTATTTTTGATCTGGTAACATGAGGTTAGATTATAAATTACAACTCTGGCTGAGTATAGATGTAACAAAAAGATAGCATATCAAACTCAAAGGTAGGACCATCTAAGCCGTACAACATGATTTTCCTAATAAAAGACATAACCATTGATTTTTTCTACCGAGCTGTGTAGATAAAATTATAAAGAGCAATGTTTTATAAATTTAATTTTGTGCATTAAATGTATATACTTATAATCATGAAGAACTATGTATCTCAAAGTGTAATCATTTTTTTTATTTAATAATATTAATATACTCCGTATCATATGTTATGATATTTTACATTTGAAATAGAATTTATATGACATGTTTTAATTATAACACCACATCCTTTCGCCCACTTGTTGCTTATGTAGCACACGGTTTAGTTATTTAGTTAATCATATACAGCTATATATATATATATATATATGTTATGTATATTATTTGTTTACACTATATATCACATATATTATGTACCACTTATATTATATATGAAAGTTATATTTAAATAAATGTATCATGTATACTATGTATGTATATGCTTCAAATATATATTTTTAGTTGAGCTATATATCCACATAACCATATAAATTTATGGTATAAATAACAGAGATACAGTAGGTTATTCTATATAAAAAATTATATTTAAGTAAACTTTTAAAGAGAATATACTAGAAATTGTGTACATATATATATATATATATATATATATATACACACACACGTAGAAAGGTGTATGGGGCCATCAAAATTTGGAAATCTAGAGTCTAGATGTAGTCGCCCTTTGGGCTCTCCCCCAAGATCATTAGTAGTGAGGGCATTTGTAATGCCCAAACGCTCAGTCTGTATCGAGCTGTCTACTTCAACTTAAAAAAAATAAAAATAAAAAATGAAACAAATTAGAGCATTGATCGCCACCTTAGCACGCCCAAATAGACATTACTGATGCCTTGAGAAAAATGGATTACAATCATAAAAAATGTCATGTAACCAATGTAAAAAAAATCTCTCTTATATGATAGTTGATATCAACTAAACAATAAAATAGTTTCTGACGACTTTTACTATCATTGAGTTTCGTGCATATTTTTTTTTTATTTTTTAAGTTATAAATTAATTTTATAACTTAGCATCGTATGCTACCATTTATTGCATCATTTAAAAATATAGGGTTATGCATATAACCGTTACCACATTATCTTTACATTAAAATTGGATAGTTGAATTGATTTTTTTTTTTTTTTTTTTTTTTTTGTACAACATCAATGTCTTCTATGTGATACTCATATTTTATATAATTTATAATTGCGATGTTACTCATGAAATTATACGGAGATAAGAAGTTGAAAAGGAACCTGAGATGTTGACTCATAAGTTACATGCATAGTTATTCTTATTTCAAATCAATCGTACGCCGTAAAACAGCCAGTGGGATTCTAATTAAACAAAAGGGCAAAAGTTACTAACGTGGTTGTGCAGGTTTAATTACTAATTACTTGGAGGAGACGCAAGAGCAAGAGCAAGAACAAGAGGCCACGCACGAGGAGCACATGCACATGCAACTTCGAGAATCAGAGCACATGTTGCTTCAATTGCGGAGCATCTGCCACGTTCCATTGTTCTATATATTTTCCAACTAATTAACTCACCAGTCAAAAGGAATTCCCTAACTCTGCGAGACGGAAGAACAAGCAGAAGAAGATCTGTTTATTAGTACATATGTCATCAACAAAGCGCTGTCAAAAAGAAAATAACTAAAAACGATGCGTGTCATGTTACGGATCTTTGCACTCATTAATTTCGCAATACGCCAGTTAAAGATAGGTGCCAACGCTATTTAATTTTTTATGCCAATACTTAATTTTATTTAAAATATCATACAATACATAGGCATATATTCTAAAAATATTTAAATTATTAGTGGGCTGTCAACATTAAAACAAACGTAATATATATTTTTTAAATTTAATTTCAATACTAATGATTTGAATGGAGGAAATTGTGAAGGAATATTAATGGGCTATGACTCATATAGCAAACCAATGACGTAATTTCCAACCTTTTCTCTAAATTTTCAAGTTTCAAACTCGTAATCTAATGGAACATCTCAAGTCTTCAAAATCCCTTGTTGACCACAGGGGAGCTAAAAAAGCACATTATCGTCGTCTACATGCACACACATCAGACAACAGTAACATCAAGTATTTTATGGAGGTTGAACGAATGGCGAGATCCCAGTCTGCACTTGCGAGAAAGTGAACGGTGGGGCTTGCATTTGCGGCTCCGGGTTTTATAATAATGTTTATGCCAAGCCATTGACCCAATGACTTACCGACCAGCCATGATGATAGGGGGTTGGGGCCATTGGTATCTATGGTCCTAAGGGAAATTTGTGACTGGCCGGCCTAGATGTTCTAAACATGTTTCCCAACTAATAATATCGACCTCGATCAACTGCCCAATTGGCGCGATTGTGGCGAGGCATTTCTTATCCTGTCTTCAACTAGTTGGTTCATACTTGATAAGTAGGGCACCAAGGTTCTACAAGTCTATCTATATACAGTAATCACACTCATCGTGCCGTAATTTATGGGCACATTTCGCTTACGAGGAAGTTACAAATGAAACAAACAGGATGATTTATTTTCCCGCTATACATTAGTATAAGGTAATATTAAATGACTGATGCAGTTTATATTTACAACTATTATATAAATAGGTAATTTACATCTTAAAATATAGCTTTTTTTATTCAGTAATTATTAATATTGTATTCATATAAAAATAACAACTAGAATATTTATTTCTGTTCTGTTGATAATCTATTGTTTACATTAATGTATAAAGTTGAACTCTTATTTAATACTTATATTTTTTATTTTATAAATATTAAAATAAAATTTATTTAGAAGGTCTTATATTCGAACTCTTTATTTTAAATTAAAATAACTTCTAACAATTTTAATAGTCTTTAATATACTATACAAGGTAAAAAAACAAGAAAAAGTTGAGCATGCTTAATTGGTAATGCTTTGTGAAAAATGGTTCTAAAATTTTGAATTTGTTGGTCACTCCCTCCCTGTTGATATCTCTTAC
The DNA here is from genome assembly GCA_030144865.1 of Tinospora cordifolia. Taxonomy (NCBI): domain Eukaryota; kingdom Viridiplantae; phylum Streptophyta; class Magnoliopsida; order Ranunculales; family Menispermaceae; genus Tinospora; species Tinospora cordifolia. The sequence continues at coordinate 3,905 of JAJIYU010015085.1, forward strand.
ACATATACTCTTACCTCATCAAAGATACGCCAATTGAGATGTTGGAATCACAAGTTAGATCAAATGCAAATGTAAAGTGAAAATTTCAATAATATTTGTGTCACATTGAGTTTGATGCGTGGGGGTGACGGGATGATGGGATTGTATGCCAAGATTTCGTATTTAGGAGATAATGGGCAAAGCACTAACGTTGAGAAGCTTACTTACTTAGATTCTTAAAGACATTATGACTCATTTTGGACCCTAAGAATGAAAAAGATGTGGCCTTGTGGCCATCTTTTGTGTCCTTTCTTAATTTCCTCTGTGTTCTTCCTTAGATTTCCTTAAGTTGCAGTACTTTTGTCTCCAAGCCTCACTTCCAATTAGCAATCAGAAATCATGCCCATGTTTGTAAGATAAAGTTGGTGATGACTTCCACAAATTGAAGGAAAAAGAAAAAAAAAAAAAACCTCTACATTCACTTACTTTAATGAACAACTAATATTGTTTCTATTGTCAAATTAAATTTGTATAGTAGAAGCCACTCGTTGTGATTATCTTTTTCTATTATTCTCTATTAATCAAACCCTAATCCACAAGTTACAATTATTACATCAACAAAAAATATCTTTGAGGGTGATGAATGGTTCAAAAAGTTAAAAACCCTATACGGATTGACAAGATAGCTCAAGGACGCACTACACAGTTCTAATTTCGCCAAAAGAAAATTGTAGAAAAATAAGTTTCGGTTGATTAACCGGTAGCTTAAAAAAATTTAAATAAAGATATTTTTGTATACTTTGTATTCCAGTAAAGAGATTGATGTGTGACATGAGCAAGGGCGGTGACAAGATTTCTATGGTTGAGGCCTTAGACGGAACTTGAATGGCTGTGGTGAGGCCAAAGACAAAGAATTTTGGGATAACATGAAGAGGCCGGGCCACAAGTTGGAGCAAGACATAAGTGGACCGATCGGTGCCGCTCTTGCTAAATTTTTATTACCTTTAAAAGGGAAACTGAGGGCCAAACTTGGTCACGGAGCAAGCTGATCGGTGTGTCCTCTTCACATGTTGTCCTTGTTGGTGTGGGGGCCATGTAAGAACAAAACAAGCTTTAAGTGGCACAGATCATAACAGAGCATAGTAAATTGAAACAGAGATTTCAATATGATATAACACCTGATAAAACAAGCTTGCTGCTTGCTCCTATTGGTTCTGTGTGACACAGCCACCTTAATAATAGATCATTAATCAGTACAACCACACAAGATATTTTTTTTTTACAAAAGCGGTGGTGGAGACAGAGATATTCATCTCTACTCATAACTTTGTATCTGCCATGCCTACCATTGTGACCCACTCAAACACCCAACCAAAACAGAAAATATATCAATTAGCACACAAATCTCACCATTAATAAATGCATAGATGCATTATTTTAAATCTTGCTCCGGAGAGCTTCTACCAAAACTATTTTTCAAAAGTTGTTTATATATCTAGAAATTTTTTTTTTTTTTAAATAGTAGTGTTAATATATCTTTATTTATGATTGATATACAAAATCAGATAAGTACAGCTTTTGAGTTTAGTAACTTTTAATGGATTGAAAATATTTTTTAACAGTAATTTGGTTAAAAGCCATTGTTGTCACACACATAATTGAAAGGATTTTTACTTCCCTAAAATATTTTAAAAAAGGGTCCTAAAGAAGGCCCTGGATAGAAAGTTGAGAAGGTAAAGATTGTAATTAAGGGGGAAAGAGGGTGGGGGACATGGGATTTGGTTCTCAGAATCAGCATTTTTTTTATAAACCATGATTAACATGATTTGTTGGGCATCAGGTACTTGGAAAAGGAAAGGAAAGGAAAAAAAGAGTGGAAGTTAATTCTTTCATTATCTTCTATTTTTAATCTACAACCGATAAAAAACCACGAGGTTTCTTAATCTTCCTCTTTCATCTTTCTAAACTGCATTCGGCCCAAACAGCCTCCATAAAAAGGGCTTCTCAAGTAATCAATCCCTTCCCTTTGCAAGTAGAAGTGCTCAACTTCCCGGCTATCAACATCAAACAGGCCAAACCAGAGACAAAGACTTCAAATTCTAGAGGAGAAGACGCTCAATTTACAACCTAAGGTCGGTGGGTCTTCTTGTATTTCATCTGATTTCTCTTCATTCATCACTTCTATTTCTGTTTAATCTAATCGACAGTCTCTACACCCATAAACATATATACATGTATATCAGTGATTTCTTGGTAAGCCTGTTGTCAAAATATACGGCTTAGAGACATTTCATCATTATCCCCACCTTCTCTCTTCCTTATCCTTAGTGACCATCGAGAGATGCCTTGCTTTATCACCTTGGTATCTTAGAAACCTTGCAAATAACTTAAAAGACATATTTCTCACTGTGTCTTTACTTAAAAGAGATCAACAAGAACCAGAAGAAAAGGAAAAAGGAGCTTCTTTAGTTCATTCCACAACTTTCAATTATCCAAGCTTACCCATAACCAAAAAAAAAAAAAAAAAGAAAGAAAGAAAGAAAAACTTAGCTGTTATATCTCTCCATCAATCTTTACAGCCACCCACTTGAGTCATGGTTTTTCATCAGTTGATCTCCTCTGTCATTCGATTTTCCCGTTCACAACTGGCTGGGAAAGCAACAAACTCAGATCAATGTCGTCGTTAATGAGATCGTTAGCCTGAATTCTCTTCTGGGTCTGTTACAATCTGCTGCGAAACCCAAGTTCAAATTAGCAAAAATGGTTGCAAATCGCCATCATGGCTCGCATAGGCTTCTTCTTCTTGTTATGCATACAGTAGCAGAACCACCGTCAACAACCATTAACGGCGCAAATAAACAATACGGGTCATCGTCGTCGTCGTCGTCGTACACAAATGAAGGCAATTTCGACACGAACATGGTGATAATTCTGGCAGCTTTGCTATGTGCACTGATCTGTGCTCTTGGGTTGAATTCTATAGTGAGATGCGCTTTAAGATGTGGGCGTCGGATAGTGTTTGAGACACCGGACGAGACAGCGGCGAGGCTGGCCGGGACGGGGCTGAAGAAGAGAGCGTTGAAGCAGATTCCGGTGGTGGTGTATGGGTCGGCCGGAACTAGTAGTATTCCGGCGACGGAGTGCCCAATATGTTTGGGGGAATTTCTGGGTGGAGAGAAGGTAAAGGTGTTGCCAAAATGCAAGCATGGATTCCATGCGAGGTGCGTCGACACATGGCTCATGTCACATTCTTCTTGCCCAACTTGCCGGCATTCATTGCTCGAAAGGCCACCGGCGACAGCTGCAGCAGCACCGGCAGATGTGGGTGATGATGTTGATGCTGTAATCAGGACACAGCCAAATGGCCCCACCAGCCATGGAGAAATGGCTGTGATTGTCCGTGATGGAAGCTGACATTATTTCATCAGTACGAATTTATATATATATATATATATAATGAATATATCCCTAGTTCTATATAATTTTCTTTTGTTTTGTATGTGTAAAATACATGCGATTAATAGAGTTAAAATTGTTAATAACTCTTAGTAATTTATCATTGAGAAGATTAATAAAAAAAGAAAATAAGAAAAATGTTAAGATTGTGTATAAATGGGATTCGTTTTATTTTTACATTTAGGTGGTTATTTTATATATAAATATCTTTCAATGGCATGTCTATTTTTTATTTTCTATTAATTCATTCTATTTGTTTCGACATATTTTTTTTTTTTTTTGTCAAGATTCGACATATTTTGAAAATGCTACTTTTAAAAAAATGAAATTAAAGAGCTGTAGTTTAATCCTATGAGAAACAAACGAATATAGGATCCAACTTTTTATATTCAATTTAATAAATTTAAAGAAAGAAAATAGATTCAAATTTGATCATATATATAAATTTAGTGCATTATTTTCTTATAATTTTGTTATTGTAGTTGTGTGATATAGGAGCAATTCTTTCTAATTAAAATAAATAATAAGGCAAGAGATAAATAAGTTTAGTTGTGTTTTATTTAAAATTTAGGATTTAGCAAAACTTTCTCTGCCTAATTACAACTCTGACCAATAATCAATTGAGCTATCTAAATTTAGATATTTGTGAGTTTCTTGATTAAAAAATCCAATCGTAACTTCCAAGTTACAGCCACCGTGGGTGGATCTCTTTATTAATTTATTTATTTCTTTATTTAGAGCAAATAAAGTAGATTTATGAAATCCATTGGAGAAAATAAAAAATAAAAATCTGTGGGCTCACATTTATACATGGAACAAAGATGGGTAATCTAACTTTTTCTCATTAATAATGCGCCAAGTGGAGAAGAGACGAATGACAGTATGACATGTGACATCTATTAGCCGTGCAAGATATTCTTGCCAAGTAAAAAAATCTAAGCGTTCTTAAAAAGCCAAAAAAAAAAAAAAGTAGAAAGCTAAGAACTTTGACCCACAAAAAAAAAAAAAAAAAAATTCTATGAGAATATATGTTATTAAGTGTCAATTTTTTTTTTATGAAGATTGTAAAATACAGAGTTTGAGAGGCCAATATAATATTATACACGATAAATATAATATATACGGTATTATATAATATTTTGTGAACATTAAGAGTCATGCTCATCGTCTACATGAAAACAATAAAAAAAATGACCCATTGATCCAAGGCTTTGTAATGATAAATTTGCCCATTCAGTCACATTTGTCTCTCTTTATATCGAGATAAAGATTTAATAATAGTAATAATAATAATAATAATAATTATTATTATTATTTTTATTAATAAGTTCAACTCCAATAATTAATAATAAATTAATAATGCACATTCTTTTAAATGAAGACATAAAAATCTTATTTTTCATGCAATTGAAGTGTATGACAGTGATCTTAGGGCATCCCTTATGCTCATATGTTCGGTCTGCAACGAGCGTATGGGCATAAGGGCCATGTCATATTTAAAAAAAATAATAATAAAAAAATAATCAGAGCGTTGAGCGCTCGGTGGCACTCAACGCTCTGTTGCTGAGTGCCACCTCAGCTTGTCAAACAGCATTGCTATTGCCTTTTGTTTAACTGAACTGAATGATGGGCTTTATAATTGTAGAAGACTTTAGGCATAGGTCTTGCTATAGAAAACTTTTCATTTATATAACACAAGCTTCGCTTATATCCCCGTTCAATTGAGGAGTCAAGATCTTGATTATTGTCAAAATTGACTAGCATGAAGTGGTTTTGTTAAACCATTTCAAGTGATCATCAGAAGGAAAGTGGTAACTTACATCTAGTTCCTTCCACAAAACTTTGTTTCTAACAAATTATATGTTAAGTTAAAATATTTTATGTTCTAGCTGATAATCAAGGTTGGAACATCATAAAATTGGGAAAGTGGAACACCATAGAACCATCATGGTATGCCATGAAATCGGGTTGGAACGCCATAAAATAGCATGCAATAAACACACTTGATTAGGGCATGAGGCATCTATAAAGCCATCAATGTGTGCCATGAAAACCTTTTGATCAATTAGAAAGACATTTAAGAAAGCCTTGCTTACATCTAACGAAAGAACATGCTACCAACCAGTCACAGCGAAAGTTAGCAACACACAAATAGAAGAAGCCTTGGCAATTGGGCTAAAGATTTCACCAAAATGATCAATAGCAAGTGTTTGATGATAGATAACCTTTGGCCACCATTCTGGCTTTCTAATGATTAATGACACTACCATGATCATTGTTGTATTTCACCTTGAACGCCTACTTATTAGCATTAGTTTTAGAAACTAATGTGAGGACACTTTATAAAACTAAAATACAATTCTTGATTCTTGGAATCTATTAATATAGGGCCTGGCTAGTTGCACTATTATTTCTTCTATCTACATCAACCAAATATGATTTTATTATTTGTAAAATAGTTGTTTATGAATTTACTTTTTAAACATAGAATTTTTTTTAAATTAATTTTTCATATTTTATACTTTTTCTCTTGATGAGGCCACTTTCTTCTCTTTACGCCGGTTTTTCTTCAAATTGTCAACAGTGCTATGAGAAAAAAAAAGAAGAAGAAGAGGACTTCTAGAATGCTAAAGTTTAATTAGATTGTGTTAAACGAGAATTACATTGTAAAAAGATAATAATTGACTTATATAGCTTCAAAGGAAAATTATTAAACTATTCAAACAAAATTAAATAGAAGATCTTATTCTAATATCCCATCTCAAACTTAAGATGTGGCTGCAACAAACATCGAATGTTTACAAATCAAAAATCAAAAGTGATGAATATGTGTGACTTTGTAAAGAAATATACCAATTATGGGAATTAAGAAAGAAATGAAAGAGTAATGATGTCTTGCTACAAATGATGATAAGTGAAATGATAATTGATTTCAATATGTTGCACTCGTTAATGAAAGACTAAATTTTAGGCAATCCGAATAGCATTTTGATTATCATAATACATTGTAGTGAGAGAAATAAATGCACTTAGATCAACAAGTAACTTGTGTAACCATACAACCTCTATAGTATTAGAGGCCATCAGATTATACTTAGTTTCAGTATAAGACTTACAGACAACAAAGTGTTTCTTGCACTTTCAAGCAATAAGAGAATTGCCCAAGAAAATGCAAAAGATTGTGATTGCTGACTGTAGATTTATGTGATCTCTAGCCCAATCAATATTTTAGTATGCTTAAAGTTCCAAAGAAGATGCTGAGGAAAATAAAATACTTTGGTGGAAGGTACCGTGAAGATACCAAAGAATGCGAAGAAGAATAACCCAATAGACAATAGTAGGAGAAGCAACAAACTTATTTACCACATGAACAACATATACAACATCTTGACCGATAATAGTCAAATAAACTAAACTAGCAACAATAACGAGATAGTCTATAATAACCCATCTCTACAAACCATCTCTCACTTGTACTCAAATGACATAAGTGACTCTCACTACTCTATGCTTTAGTCTTCTTCTACCTATACTACCCCGATTATTTTGTACAAAACTATACATGTATTGGTTAATCAATTAATTAATTGGTGTAGACACACATATATAAATATATATATATATATATATATATATATATATTAATTGGTATATATATATATTTGAGATATTATTTTGAATTAATTAATTGGTGTAGACATTTGCATTAATCAGTTAATTTATTAATTGATTAAATGGTGTAGACATATACGTATGTATTTGATATAGACAATCATATGTACATATGTATTAATTATATATATATATGATAAGCACAAAAAATAAAAATAAAAAAAATAAAAAATAGTGGCACATATTCACGAATTTGCACACCATGCGCGTTATAAAAAAATAAATAAAGAAAAAAAATTAAAAAAATTAAGAAAATGAAATAAAAACAAAAAATACAAAAAACACAAGAAAAATTACAAAAAATTCAAGAAACCCTAAAATGCATTATAACTTTAAGAAACTGCCAAAACCAATAAAAATAAAAACTTTTTTATTTAAAAAACACCCAAAAATCATAAATTTACCCCCGAGAGACTCTATATAAACCCCTCTCATTCTCATTATTTTTTTTTTATCTTAGTAAGAACTGAAAAGGGTTCTTTTTTGCTTTGTCTTTGCCTTCTTGGCACCTAGGATTTTTTTTTTCTCGAGCTATTCTAAACAGCCAATGAAGTAGTGGCAACATAGTGCTGCACAAGTATAGTGCAAGCAAAGGGTAAAAGATTTGAAAAAGGTTAGAAGGAAGTGATCTCGCGGTGAAATGATTTTCACATTTTAATTTATTATTTTGATTTAAATAATGCTTGCTTGTGTGGTTAGTTTAGTTTTCTTTTACATGCATTTTCTTTATGCAATTAAATTATTATATTGTTCATGACTGAAAAAGTATGCTCAGAAATTAAAAGTCATCATTCCTGTTTTATTTTAATTGTTGATTTGTGGTGTAATGTTATATCGTTGAAAATTTTAAATTATGTGTAAATAGTTATTTGTTATGTTCTTACCATTAATAAAAGATTAAATAGATATTTTAACTACGTACCAACACAGGGTCGAATTTGCACCATAAACATTTTAAACAGGAGTTGTGAGGTAATAGAGGGTTCGAAATTGATCCTACCACACTTTAATGGGTTTGAGTTTAGTATACTAGCTTTTTTTCTAGAGTTGGAATGCTGGGGAGGTATTCTTTAGGTCTTTAATGACAACCAAAATAATAAATTATTTAAATCATTTTATTCTTTGTAAGTGCTTGTTATGCATGTTTTATTTTGTTGAAATAATGAATTAAATATTTAAGATGATTCACTAGGCTTTATAGCTCACTCTTTATTTTTAATATTTTAAGAATTTAATTATGAAGGCCGCATGAGAGTAAATTTAATATGTAAAAAAAATTTATTTAATCTTATTGTAGGGCATGTGGACCCAAATTTATTTATTTCATTTCGTTGTAATGAAAATTGAATTATTATCCTTGAATTTTTTATTAAATGATAAAAGATTTATTTTATTTCATAGCGTCATAGATTTTTATAAATTATTTGTACATAGATTAATATGAACAGGATATCTCATAGAAGGGATAACGTAACACAGACCCGCCTCTTGAGCGGCTCAAAGATATTGAGAAAGAAAAATATACCGTCGGATGACATGGGCTCGGGCATGAGAAACGGGATGTTACACCACTAAATAGATTTGACAATGTAAAAGTCAAAGACCAAAATTTGGCTTTGATATCATGTCAACAACATAAAGTGAAAGGAAGAGGAGGAAGAGGTCTTCTAGAATGCTAGGGTTCAATTAGATTATGTTAAAAGAAAATTATACGGTACAAAAAAAAAAGCTTATATAGCTGCAAAGAAAAATTACTAAACTATCTAAACGAAATTGAATACAATATATTACTCTAATACAAACAATACCCTCTTTGTAACGACCCGTATTTTTGGACATTTAGTCGACGGGTTTGATATATAT
>JAJIYU010015086.1:0-12875 GCA_030144865.1 Tinospora cordifolia
CAACTACAGTGACCGAGATTCATAGTTTTCTGGGTCTAGCTGGCTATTATATGAAGTTTGTAGAGGGCTTTTCTAAATTAGCTGTTCCACTCACAAAGCTAACTCAGAAGAATGTACCCTTTGTATGGACCTCAGCATGTGAAGATGCTTTCAAGGAATTAAAGGAGAAGTTGACCACTGCTCCTGTGTTAGTAGTTCCACAGCTTGGGAAGGAACTAGTGATATATACAGATGCAGCACTGACAGGTTTGGGAGGTGTGTTGATGCAGGAAGCTCGAGTGATTGCTTATGCATCTAGACAACTAAAGGTACATGAGAAAAATTATCCTGTACATGATCTGGAGTTAGCAACAATAGTTTTTGTGTTGAAACTGTAGAGACATTACCTGTATGGAGAAAGGTTCACACTGTATTCTAATCATAAGAGTCTGAAATATTTATTTGACCAGAAAGAGTTGAATATGAGGCAGCGTAGATGGCTAGAATTCCTAAAGGATTATGACTTCACTTTGGAGTATCATCCTGGGAAGGCCAATGTTGTAGCAGATGCACTGAGTAGGAAGTGAACAGAGACTAGTGTGGTAGCTTTTCAAATGGCCCAAGAGTGGTGACTTTTAGAGAGAGTGACTATGATGAGTATTCTCTCTGTGGAGCCACATATTGATATTTGTGCTCAGATGCATATCCAGTTGACAAACTCTCGTATTCAAAAGATCATAGAGTTACAGCAGCATGATCCTGATTTGACGATGTATGAGACTTGGGCTAACAGTACAGATAGAGTTGACTGGCAGAGAGGTTCTGATGGTGTGTTGCGTTATCAAGGAAGGTTATGGATACCTGTTGATAGGGAATTAAGGGCAGAATTGCTTGAAAAGGTACACAAATCTCAGTATACTATTCATCCAGGGTCTACAAAAATGTATCATGATATGAAGCGGACAGTTTGGTGGCATGGAATGAAGAAAGATATAGCTGAGTATGTGCAAAAATGTAGTGTGTGCCAACAAGTAAAAGCTGAACATCAAAGACCTGGAGGTCAGATGCAACCCTTACCCATTCCAAAGTGGAAATGGGAGCATATTATTATGGATTTCATTACAGGATTGCCTAAATCTCATGGAAGATATGATGTCATATGGGCTATTGTTGATTGGTTGACTAAGTCTACACATTTTCTTCCGATGAACACCAGATACTCGATAGATCGACTGAGCAGATTATATGTTCGAGAGATTGTGAGATTGCATGGGGTGCCTGTATCTATTGTATCAGATAGAGATCCGCGATTTACATCAAGATTCTGGTAGGTTATGCACTCTCGATTTGGTACCCATCTCCGTCTCAGTACAGCATTTCACCCGCAGACCGATGGTCAGACTGAGAGGGTAATTCAAATGTTAGAGGATATGTTCAGATCGTGTATATTAGAGTTTGGTGGGACTTGGAGTGAATATTTATCTTTGTGTGAGTTTGCTTATAATAACAACTATCAGGCTAGTATTGGTATGGCACCGTATGAGGCTTTATATGGTCGACTGTACAGATCTCCAACTTGCTGGTATGAAGTTGGGGAATCACAGTTGTTGGGGCCAAAGGTTATTACAGATTACACAGAAAAGATCAAGCTGATTAGGCAAAATTTGAAGAAAGCCCAAGATCGTCAAAAGAGTTATTTTAATCATCGTCACAGACCTTTAGAGTTTGTAGTGGGTAACCAGGTATTGTTGAATGTTTCCCCTCAAAAAGGTCAGATGAGATTTGGAGTGAAAGGAAAATCGGCTCCACGCTTTGTAGGACCATTCGAGATTTTGGAGAGGAGTTGGTTTTGTTGCATACAAACTTGCTCTACTTCCTCAGTTAGCTGGTGTTGATAATGTGCTTCATGTATCTATGTTAAGAAAATATTATCCAGATCCGACACATGTTCTAGATTTAACACAAATACAAGTTGGGGAGGATACTACTGTAACACCTCGGAACTTTGCGAGCGTGCCACGTTGCGAGCAAATAAATAGATAAATAAAATGAAATATTTCTTTTGTGGAAAAAAAAAGAATGATGAATGAAATGATGTTCCGAAATAGAATATAAAAAGTAAAAAATAAAAGAAATAATAGTTCGTATGAAAAATAATAATAATAATAATTGAAAGAAAAAAAAAATTATGTTTTATAGCTAATGCAAATACGTGAAGTAAATACTTTGATGTTTATCATGATTGGTGTAATATTAAAATAATGTCGGAATCGATATTAAAATAACATCGAGAATTAAAATTTTAAATTAGAAATTTATCAAAAATATAAATATGTACATAATAAGATAAAGTAAATGCATATATAACGTTAGCTTGGAAAAATGAAATAAAATATTGAATTTTATTGGTAAATGAAAATTTTTAATTGAGAAATAAAAATTTGATTGGTGATTCAAAGAAAAAAAATAAACAAATAAATAAATAAAAATATATTTGATGCTCCGTTTTAGGAAAAAAAAAAGAAGAGAAAATCTGGATTTCTCTGGACTTGGCAATGAACAAACGAAAGATCTGGAAATTTGAAGAAACAAAAATCTGATTTCTTCCTTTGGCTTGAGCATGACGATTGGAGGACAGAAAGAAACAAGAAATTTAGGGGTTGTTTGTTGCTGGTTGAGGATTGAAATGGAGTAAGAAATCAGATTTTTGAGATGGAGTCGACGAAGCAAACAAGAAGATGAGGGGGAGTGATCGAGAAACAGATTGAGGAGAGATGGAAAACAGAGCACGGATGGAGCAGGGGATGTCGTGACTTAAATTGCTACTTTAGGGAGTTCGTTTGAGATAACAAGAAGTGAAGATGCAGCTGCCATTATTGGCGTTGTCACTGCCAGAAGAAGGAGGAAAATCTGAAGATAAACGTGATTAGGAAATTTGGGAAGCGAAGTCTGATTTTCTGGTTCGTGAAAGAAAGATCGATGATTTGCGATGTGGGTTTTATGGTTCGTGCATCACAAAAGAGAACAGAGAGAAGGGAAGCAACAGAGCAGTGATACTTGGTTGCTGCGTTGCTGCTACTATCTTCACCGTGGAACAAAGAAAGGAAACGAAGAAGAGGACGCAGGAAGGGACCAACATTGCTGGTCTTGCTGTCCGAGCTGCTACTCCCGGTTGCTGCTGTTGCTACGTCGAAGGAGAGGATTGACTGAAGAACAAAGAAGAGAAGAAGAACGAAGAACAGAGCAATTTGATTGCTCTGCTCTGGACCGAGACGAAGGGAAGAAGAAGCAACCATGTTGCTGCATTCTCACCGCCAGCGGACAAGAAGAAAGAAAAAAAAAGGGTGATCCGAAGAATTGGGCGGAGACAAAGAAACTGCTGGTGTGGTCCATGGAAGTAGAAGAAGTAAATTTTGGATTTTGGGGATGGATTTTCTGGTTCGCACCTTGATCAACATGATGGCCGAAATGGAGCAAATTTTCTGGTTTGATTTTTTCAGCTCGTGTGTGTGTGTTAAAAATAGAAGGGACGATGCCTAAATTTTTTGTTTAAAATTCCGGGTTGCAATTGTTGATGTGTGGATTCAATTTTATGATTTTTGGTTGGGAAGAGGGAAATCCGAACCTGAAAGTGGTAGTACTGCTGCAGACCGAGATGGAAGAAGATGACGAACGTGATGTGTGTATGAGGTCTAATTTGGGTGGTTGGTGCACTTTGTGGATGAAGCTGAACGTGAATTGATTTGCTTGACAGCGAATTGAGTTGAGGAATGTGATCGTGTTTGGGCGTCGATTCGTCGTTGGTGTAGTTAGCGCGAAGAAGATGACGCGAGGTACGATTTCGAACTTTCAATCTTGGATAGTATAAAAAAAAAAAAATTGATTTTAGTCAATGGAAAATGTAAAATGAAAAATAACAAAAATATTTTATTCAACTAGAATTCAAATAAAATAATTATGAAAATTACTTTAGGATATTTCTCTAGTAATTTGAATTAAATAGATCCAATCTTAGATTAAATATAAATTAGTGAACATGAGAATAATTTGATGGAAAAAAAATAAACAAATAAATCATTTTAATTTGAATTGGGGAAATGGTTCTCCAACATATCAATAATTTTATTTAATATTAAAATTTTAAAATTCAATAATTTAAATTAGTTAAAAACATGAAAAAATAATAATAAACCTTAGGAATTTAAAAGTCTTTTATAATAAAACAATAAAATCTTAGCTTTGAAATTAAACTTAGAATATTTAGAAGTCTTATTTTGTTCGTAATTAAATTAATTATGATATTAATAAATTATTTAATTTTCGAAGATTAAGTTATTAGGAGTCAAATTCTACAAAAAGCTTAGAAGTAAATTTTTAAAGTTTTTTTAAATTCAAATTAAGGAAAATTTGAAAGGCTTAGAAACTATTCTAATTAGAATATATAAAATTCTAGAATTGAACAATAACACAAAATTTGTTGAAACTGATATCTAGACTACAAGATTATTTTAGAAAGTATCTGAGTCTGAGAATAACTTGAATAAGATTGAATGTGAATTAGAAAATTAGTGAATCTCATTAACTGTTGAATTTTAGATTATAGATTTCAAATATCGAGGATTTCGAAGGAAAGCAAGGAAGCCTGAAGATCATGAAATCAGGTGGGTGTGACTTCCTTACTCATCTGTATTATATGGATTTAAGATTCAAAACATTCGTGTGGATAGTTCTAGGTTATTAGAAATCTTATTATGAAATTGATTAAATTGTTTGGAATGTGACTGAATAGTAACTCGTTCATTTCATGCACAAATATTTCATGACATGCATAAATAGAAGAAATGCATTAGGTAGCATCAGATACTCATTTTGACTATCGTGTAACTTGCATTCTATAGCATTGGTTATTTATTCGGACTACTTTTGCATGGTATGCATAATTTGAGAAATTATTTAGTAGATTGTGAACTTGTGTGGCATGATTGATGTTGGTCTATAACACTAAAATAAGATGATGATTTATTAAGAATCTACGTACCGGTACGATTGACGAGCCTGAAGCAGATCGAGGTGGCATCTCCTATATGTCACCGCTTGAGATCGTCGAGCCACAAGGCGGATCGTCGGTATTCCCACCCTGAGCTGACTGTGACAGCTTGTAGTCTTTGAGAGATGGTACGACGCCATGGTAAGTACACTCTCTTGGGCTGTGATGTGAGTGTCGATTGATTTTAGACGGTTATTGAAACTCTCTGAGATTAGATTGGATCACAGGGAATACCGAGAGGCATCTCAACCCTCTTCTGGTCTTAGAGTTCGACTAAACCAAATGAATGTTTGAACGCCTAATGTTTGAAAGTGTCTGTAATGTTTTGGATTGGGTCTATATAATGCATGTGATGTGTATGATCGATCCACTGAGCTTTCAAGCTCACTCCCATTCTATTTTTCAGGTACACTTGGACTTAGAATATGGTGTCTTACGTCAGAAGACTCGCACCCATATTGGACACTTCATAGGGAGGTCGTCAGGGATAGGTGATTGAGAGGTTATGTTTTATGTATTATATTGGATTGTTTTAATGTGTTTACATTAGTTTAACTTCGATTGTTTTATCTTTAAATGGCTTTACTTGTTTAACGATTTTGGTTTAAATGAATAGTTTTAAAACTATTCTGCTACATTGCTTATGATTTATTCGGTAAAATTATTGTGATTTTCTATCTTGCACAGAATATTTTCATAGAAATTGACTTGAGAACTAAAGTTTATGAATTTGATTTGAAAGAAAAGATTTTGATAGAACGAAATTTTCAAGTAGCATCTCGATTTTTTACGGACGACGATCCACATGTGAGGTAACACGTGAACGGAGGTCCGGTCGAAAATTGGGGTGTTACAACTACATATGAGGAAAAGCCTATTCAGATCGTAGACAGAAGAGTACAGAAACTGCGGAACAAAGAGATTCCATTAGTCAGAGTTAAATGTCAATTTCATGATAATGAGGAGCAAACCTAGGAGCGTGAAGATAAGATGTGGGAGCAATTTCCATATCTTTTCAATACTTAAGGTATGTTCCTTTAATTTAAATTTCGAGGACGAAATTCCTTAAGTTAGGGAGATTTGTAACACTCTATATTTTATTTTGACATGTAAATTAAGTTAAATAAAAATAAATGTGTGTAAATACATGTATTTGTACGAATTATGTGTATACAAATGTATGATTATATACATGTATTAAAAATATACGATACGTGTATAAATTAATTAATTAAAGTTATAATAATAATAATAATATTGTTTGTGTAAATAAAAAGGAAATAGATGAATTTTTAAAAATATCAAATAAATATAAAAATGTCCAAAAACAAGATTTAAATGTTTATTACAATATTTATTAAGGAAATAAAATAAATTACATTGGTTCAAGTGGAGAAAAAAATCGAAAAACAAAACGGATATTTATAAGGCCTTTTTCAACTAATTTTGGAAAAAAAAGGGGGAGTTGGGCAAAAATTTTCCCTATGAATAGTAACCATGGGTACTGTTCATCTGGTTACTATTCATCCCATTTTTAATCGCAGAACAGAGAACAAAAAATAGAAAGAAAAATTGTAGATCAAAGCATCCGATTTTGGTAACTGAAGATTCGATTTTTTGCTCGGAGATAGTCAAAACGATCCAGATAAGATCTAGAGCAATCTTCAGTACTAAGGTAAGATTCTGAAGCCTTAAACTCGTTCAAATCAATTGTCATCGGGTAACAACATCAAAATTTTAGAATTAATCGACGATTTGGGGTTTTTGATTGACGAAATGATGCGGAGCGAATTGAGCTCAGATCTTCCTATTAAATCGATGAATTGGTGATTCTAGACTAAATTCTAGAAGTTTTGACTGTTCATTTGCAGTTTTTGAGAGGATCTGGAGGTTTTGGACGGTGAAAATCCTTTGGGCAAGCATAAAACTCGATTCGCTCGACGTTTAAGGTAACAGTCAGAAGTAAAGTTGTTCTATTCTGAATTTGAAAGAAAATGAATATAATTTTGTATGCTCATGTGGTGAAATGAAAAATTCAAATTTTTGGGGACCCTTTGTGTAAGGACTTTCATGTGGATGAGCTTTCGATGGTGTATAATCCCAAGAAAAGTTTAATTGGGGGCCATAGAAATGTAGAGAACAAAAATCTATACACATCGATACCAAATTCGTGAATTTTGGATATCAAATAGATTTGTGGTAAATGATTGACGAATGAGATTATTGATGAAAACTTAGGAAATTAAAGAAAAATAAGATTAAGAAACTTATTTATTTTATTTCCTACTATAAAAATATGATATTTGAGCAGAAAATTAATGTTAAAGGTTAATGGAAACCTAGATTTTTGGGAATAGATATTTGAAATTGGTTGGACAGTAATTTTGATGATTAATAACTATCTCTAGTATTATGTCAAGATCATTGATTTTTAGGAAATAAGAACTTATGCAAATGAAAATATATATTATTTATGAAATGATGGATTATATATTGCTGAATTTTACATTAAATTCATATCATGATGTATTATTTATGAAGTGGCTGATTATCATATCAGGAAGTGAGATATGTGCCCAACGGGATTAGTTGTTGGTATTCTGTGAGTATTTCTTTATCTTGGTTATTTATATGGCAGTGTGGATATAAAATGGATTTGAATGTAAGCATGCTATTTGTATTGACATATTTTCATTTGGTTTGAAATTTATGAAATTTTATTTACACAACAGCATGTTTTGGATTTGCAAGAGTATATCTAAAATGTGATATCATTTCGATGGACTGAGCTATAGGAAATAATACTTCTTATGTGATAATCCATTTGGGACTGAACCCTGAGAAGTATCGGCTTTTCTCTATGTGATAATCCTCGAAATGGTTTTGAAGTGGGTGAAAACTAGAGATACAGTCTACTATTGTCTAGGCCAGACAAGAAGTGAGACTGACTCTACTTGTGAAAGATGTGGATGTGCATGTATTTTATTGAATGATGCATTGGAAATAGCATGATCATTATGTTGCATGCATATATGTATGATTGGAATGTACATGATGAATTTAAATGTTTTATCTAATTTGATTTTCTGCACGATTATTTAAATGCATCTAAATGTCATAGATAAAGATTATTCACTGGGTATGTTGTCACTCACTTATTATATTCACCATTTCAGGAACAGATAGAAAAAGAAAGAGGCCAGTGCGAGAAGAGTATACGACTCTTCCATTATTGTTGGGTGTGTAGGCCTAATTCTATTGTGAACTTTATTTTTGTATAATTATAATTTTCACTATATGTGTAATATCATTTAAAGGAGTATGAATTTGTTTATACTAGGTATGAGTGTGAAATGATGTGGATTTTGAATTATACAATATGATTGAGGATAGTATGTGACATATTATCATCTATATGGACTATGGATTGAGAATGTTGTTTATCAGGTGACAATTTTTATTTGGGATAAGTCAAAGTTTTAGAGGAAACTCTGTTGAAATTTTTGGGTGAATATGGAGTAGTTTTTTAGAGGATGAGGCTGACATAGTATTATATACGTAGGTGTAACATATATAGTATTATGTGTCAGTTGTGACGTCACTGTTACGAAGTGGGTTGCGACATTTTTCATATTATAAACTTATCTTTTTATAAATTTTTTCAAAGAAAAGAAAGGAAATTAAATATTTAGTCCAAAGGCAAGAAGAAAAAAAACAAAGCAATGATGGACCCAAAAAAAAAATAAAACAACCAAGGAAAACTGATGAACCACAACAATCAATCATAATACCCATTTTAAATTATGAAGTAATTTTGATATGAAAAGCCATGATAATTCCATCGAGAAAAAGAAGAGCGATCAAAATTTATCCAATTTTGTGATTTGTATTTATTATTATTATTAGATGAGGTTGTATTACTATATTCATCAAATAATATTTCACTCACTAGAATACTAACACATAATTTAAAGTGATTTTGTCAGGACCCCTGCCCTAGGTCGAAGGGCAGTTCGATCGGCACAGTGGCCTAACGAACTCACTCACCATGTCAAGTTCATCCAACTACTGTTAAACCTCTCCAATCTCAACAACAAGTGATATCAAAATAATTGGAAGACTAAAAAGCAAATGTAATCAAACATATGAAGAGTGTTTATCGTATTACATATTGTCTTGTTCAAAATACACATTTGACCATATATATACATACACAAGAGTGGCCAACCTCAAACAAAAGGACCAGAAAAGGAAAAATGAATCATCAGGGAATTAGGCAATCACTATACCCTTCCCTCTATCAGCCACCGAAGAAACTAAAATAATAGTAGAGTAGTGAGCCTAAAATCAACGTGGCTCAGTGAGTAATAAGACTAGAATATTACCCATAACCAATATTCCCAAAACAGTGCATGTATGCATGAATAGTAAAATGATGCAGTGTGAATGTGTGGCATAATATAAAAGTAGTTATAAACAGTGAAATAGTTATAGAGAAACATCTCAAATACATGCTGCTCAAAACTGTATCAGGACTAGGGTTTGAATCATCAAATCCAACCCTAAGGTCACCGCTCAAATGGGTCCTGAGTCAGGCGTACTGGCCACTCAAGCGGCTCATGAGCTAGGCGTATTACTCGAATACCCTAACCCCGTGCTCAGTCCTTGTGTGTCGTAACTCGAGCGAGCTTTGAGGTTAGGCGCACTAATCATATGCCCTAATGCCAACTCTCGATGCTCGAGTCTAATCTCAATCACATTGTGTACCTTGACCCCGACACTTGATCCTCGAGCCTATGGTCTCATTACCCGCGTACATCTATACGTTCAAATCAGTCAGATGTACCTCAATTTCATGGAACCATTTAAACCATGTCATGTCACACAAGTTTTTATGCAAGGAACACAAGTAATGAAAAACACCTGAATCAGAGCACTCACCATGGGTCCCACGCACCGATGTCCCGTCAACACTCGGCGCAGTCCTGCAGTGTTCACAAGAATCTACATGATTTAAACTCAATTTTAGTTCTAGATTGTGGCTTAATCCCTTACTCAACTATCCCTAATCGGTCTTGAGCGACCTAAATTTGATTCAGTCAAATTAGGTCTATCGGTCAAACTTGGTAAAAATTGGTCAACATGATCAACTTTGTTCACCTTTGGTCAAATTGGGTCAAATTGGGTCAAATTAGGTCAAAATTGGCCCATTTAGGCCAAAATCCTCAAATTTCTTGTGCAACATTGTAGAGGGGATTGAAAGCTTTCCGACGAGTCTAAGATCACAGAAAATGGGTTCAGAATGAGGGAGAAATAGATTGTTGAAGGGGGGTTACAGAAACTGGAAATGAAAATCTACTCAAAAGTTAAGGTTTTTGTTGCATGTTGAGGTGTCCTTGCATAGCCAAAGGGAGTGCCACGTGGCTACCCACGTAACTTATGAGCTGTCATGCAAGGTGCCTTGTTGTCTCCATGTATTGGCTTGATCAGGATGGCGATTGGATTGACAAAACCATAGGTTTTGCTGGTTTCTCAGACGAAAAATGGTTGAAATTCGCTTAGAAAATTGAGCAAAAATCTAAGGAAGAGAAGTCTGGGTGCGTGGGCTGGCCCACGCCCTAGTTCAGTCTGGCCAATGTTAACGGCCTGAACCGCATGGTCTGAGCCTGTGCGGTTTACTTTCGCCTGCACGGGCCATGAGGCCTTGCGGCCAAAAATTCAAGTTTTTTTTGGTGTGTTATTTCCCCCTCTATGTAATTCATTATTTTTTCCCTTTATTTTTATTATAATCATATGATTCATCTTCTTAGTTCTTTACCAATTTTCATCAAAATCTTTGCTATGATAAAGGTAATGTTTCCATATCTTGAGTGTAAATACTACTGTTGCCAGCTCTAGGTCATCTACTGGGTAGTTCCTCTCATGATCCTTCAACTGTCATGAGGCAAAATCAATGACCCTATCATCCTACATCAATACACAACCCAAGCCTATCTGTGATACATCAGTATATATAGTAAACTCTCGGTCGGGCTCTGGCAACACTAGTACTAGAGCCAATGTCAATCTCCACTTAAGCTCAAAAAAGCGTCTTTACACTCATTAGTCCACACAAATGGAAAATCCTTCTTGGTTAGCTTCGTCATCGGATCTACAATCCTCGAGAAGTTTTGGACGAAACGACGATAATAGCCTGCCAAACCCAAGAAGTTGCACATCTTTGTCATTGTGGTAGGTCTCTCGACCTTAGTGAGGTCAACAGAAATACCCTTCATTTTAACTACTTGACCAAAAAATCGGACCTCTAATAACCAAAACTTATACTTGTTGAACTTATCATATAACCTATGCTCTCTCAGGGTTTGTAGTACGATCCTAAAGTGCTCAGTATGCCCCTCTCGAGACTTCGAATAGATCAAGATATCATCGATGAAAATAATCACAAAGGTATCGAGATATGGCTGAAACACCCTCTACATGAGGTCCATAACATAGCCAGGGCATTTGTCACGCCGAACGGCATGACTAAGAACTTATAGTGCCCATATCTAGTACGAAATGCAGTCTTTGGCACATCTTCTTCCCTAACTCTCAGCTGATGGTACTCAGATCTTGGATCAATCTTCGAAAACACCTTGGCACCTCTAAGCTGATCAAATAAGTCGTCAATACATGGAAAAGGATACTTATTCTTGATCGTCACCTTGTTCAACTACTAGTAGTCGATGCATAAATGGAGGTTCCCATCCTTCTTCTTCACAAATAACACCCCAAGGTGACACACTAAGAGAGATGAAACCCTTGCTCAACAACTCCTCCAACTGTCCAGCTGGACCTTCAACTCCTGCAACTCCTTAGGCGCCATGCGATTAGGAGGAATCGATACAGTTCGTGTCCCTAGAATGACCTTGATGATAAAGTTGATTCCCGCTTAGGGGGCAAGCCAGGTAGATCCTCAGGGAACATGTTAAGGAAATCTCTGACGACGGGGATCTCATCAATGCTTGATCGTGTAGGTGCATCATCTATGGTTGTCAAATCAACTAGAGTATCAATCTCATGTTGCGTCGCTAATCTACCATGAGTACTCTGCCTATCAGAAGCTCTCCCCTGAAAGATGATAGTAGGTTGGCCTAGAATCTGAAACACAATCCTCTAGGCGTAGCAATCCACATGTGCGTGGTATCCAACCAACCAATCCATACCAAGTATGGCATGAAACATGAGAAACTGCAACATCGAAGGCCTACCACAGTCTCAAAGTCCCCCCATCCTAAGTACACACCTCTCACATTTCATGTTGGGGTAGATGCGTTCCCCAACTACACTATTCAACATCAACCAAGTGGGAGCGTTAACTATACTATAAGAAATTGATGATATAAAACATCAATTCGACAACGTGCATCAACGAGCGTTGTAATAGAATGCATACAACAACGTTCACAAAATGTTTGTTGTCAAATCTCTTATGTAAAAGGTATACAACAATGTTCATCATGGGAACGTTGTTGAAAAAGTCATTACAAGGAGTAGACAAACGTTGTTCTATGTTATTACAACAATCGTAGTTGCTCGTTATCGAATGACACCTTCTACAACGTTCGTTAGTCGACAGTTGTTAAAAAAATATAAGTTATTACAACATTCATTTATGAAAGTTGTCTATGGCTGTCTATTTATGTTTATTTGACCGTTGTAAATGTATTACGTTATATACATATGTTATTGTCGGGACCCCTTCCCTAGGATGAAGGGCAAAACGACTGGCACAGTGTCCCAACAAACCCGCTCGCAAGCCGAGCTTGCCAAGACACTGTTAAGCCTCAACATACAACACCACATCACA
>JAJIYU010015087.1:0-12865 GCA_030144865.1 Tinospora cordifolia
AAAATTTTCTTCTCTCTAGTGTTCTTGAGTTTTCTTCCCTTTCTCTTGAAGAAATTCTTATTTTTCTTCAATTTGTTCTAGTTTGATTCATAACAAGAAATACATTTATTTATTATTATTATTATTTTTGTTTAAAAACATTATTAATTCTAAAACCTATATTTTATTTTTATTATTTTATTTGTAAAAACTATTATTTATTTATTTTTATTTTTTTGTGAGGACTATTACTTATTTTATTTTAAATTCTTATTTTTTACGAAATAATATTTTATTTCGTATTTACTCACGACGTGTACGCGCTCGTAAAATTTCAAGGTGTTACAATTATTACTGTCATTATTTAGTTATTTAATACACTCTTTAATCAATTCAATTGTTGTAACATCACGTATTTTTGTTTAATACACACATTAATTTATACAGTTCTTGTAAAATCATGTATTTTTATTTATAATTCATTAATTCAAACATAAAAGCACATGTTGAACCAGTCAACTCAGTGTTCAAAAGTGCGAGTCGTTACAACATGAAATCCAGATATCTTTAGAATTCATATTGAGTGCCCAAAGGTTTAGTTGAAATGCATGAACGAAATCAAAATAGTTACAAATAACTATTTTTAATGTTAAGACAGTATAGTGCATTATACTATGCAGAACAACACAGATCAACTTTGGTGGTGCAACACTCTTCTCTATGTTGTGTGCATAAAGTAGTGCATTATTTCTATTTTTGGTTTAAGGCCTTATCAATTAAGGTTTCACAAGTTCAATGACTCATTTTGTTTGTCTCTTAGCGATCTAAATGGTCATGGTTATTTGGTCACTTATCTTCTAGAGATTCAAGGTAAAAAATTTTGTTCTCCTCTATTGATCAAGGATCCAACACTAGCAGCACATGTACTGCAACCTCTAATCTTTGGGCGCATGGTTCTCACAACTTGACTCACTATTGTTCATCATTGTTGTGACATTTCACAGATGGTATTTTGTATTAGGTATGGGGCGACATACTTATTTTTATTGTTAAAAATGCGTCTAAAGTGGGCAGATCAATAGGTCACAAATGCTCAAAATTGGGTGTGTGCCAAACTTTGTGAGCATGGTTCTAGGTCCAATGGACATGGATTTACACTAATCCTGCTATGTTGTGATCTATAAAAGACCACAATCTAATGATGTGTAGGTCTAACATGACATGGATTAAAAGTTGCACAAAACGTCCCCCAAAGTGCATAGATAATAGAATTTCTGTCGTGAATACCTAAAAATTTAAGAAAATTTTTTGAATAAATAAATAGCTAAACAAAAATTAAAATATTTTTATAAATAAATAAATAAATAGATAAATAAATAAATAAATGATGGATCATATTTTTATTTATATATAAGTCAATGTTGAAAGATCTTGAGTAAAATAAAATTTAAAAAATAATAACGTTAAAAATAAAATAAAATATTTTTAGTGACAAGAATGACCTATCAGCTCAATGGGTAAAAGTAATGTGCTAATAACAAGGAGGTCTTAAGTTCAAGCCTCAATAAATTATTTTTTGTCAAAATAACAATAGCATAAAAATGATTACAAGTGATCAACCTTGTGAAAAAAAATGGATAAATTCAAAAAAAAAAATCAAGACTCAAAATCTATAATTTAAAATTTCATATTTGAAATTCAAAATTTGAAGTTCAAAAATTGAAATTTGAATAATATTCCCTTAATATGGATGGTCCAATTGGGGAAATAAATAAATAAAATAAATGAAAGAACTTTGGATTTGAATGATTTCTAAATAAAGGGATAACTAAGATTTATATCTTTTAGAAATAAGACAAGTTGGATTTTCAAATACAAAATTCTATTTGTTCAATGAGCTTTCTTATTAAGGGCCAAGATTGAATCAAGGGTTCAATCTCTCTCTCACTCTCGGGTGTCTCAAGAGAATAACCAAATCTAAGGTTTTGTCCCTCACAAGTCTACAACAACCAAACAAAACAAAAGCGACATCAACCCCAAATTGGCTAATTTTTCAACTCGCCCCACCACTATTCATTTGGCCGGCCATATTCCTCAACTATTGCACACAAGATCAAGCATCTTCCATTGGCATCTCCCTCATTCCAACATCCTAGAACAACTAAGGAGAGAAGACACTAAGTAAAGTAAACAAAGGTAAGGAAATGATATCACTATCATGTAATCCCTTCTACTTTTTTCTCTTCTTTCATCCTTTTTCTTTTACATGGTTAAAACACCATCGAACGAAGCTCGCCCTCCCTGTTTCAACAATGTTTCAATGTCTTTTCCCACTTCCTAAAACCTTCCATAACCATTAGCTATTGGTTTATTGAAGTCTGACCTTGAACCATTGCATTTATACTCAAATCACTAACATTCAAGCCTAAAAGAAACCTATCTATGATACCATACTATCAACACCGAAAAGCCCATTTTTTCATCTTTGGAGATCCTTTCAAACAAGGACAAAGTCTTACAAAGAAGACATACAAAATCTGTTCCTCAAAGTATTACCCAACTACACTTGAAACAAACCAAAAAATCATGTTAAACTTATACTTTGATGCACACTTTAGCCAAGATTTTTTTTCAGATCTTAAACCCATATTCTTATTGATTATTTTTTGATATATCAGTGTTGGAAAGGTGTGAAAATAGAAGGAAGAAAGCATAGGGGGGGTGGCAAAACAAGAAGGAAAGAGAAAGCACTCAAGAGAAGGTAGATGCTCTCAATATCCTAGTGTAGGGTGTTTCCTTTTGCACACTCACATGACCACCATTAGCGAATGAGGTAAAGTGTGATTTCCATAATGAAAATCACCCTCCTTTTGTCTTTCAAACTAGGTAATGGCAGCCCAACACCCTACACACGAATCTCTTAGGGTATGTGGATGAAAAACATTGAAAAGAGGGTGTTTTAAACGTTTTATGTGCATATCACATAGGCTGAATATGTGTAGCCATATATTAGTATATTATGACCTTATAAAAAAATGGAATGTGTCTCAAAGTGGACACAAAACCTAGAGAACATCAGCCCCACACACGCACATATATACCATAGGAAAACATCTAAAATAAGGTGTTTTAGGGGCATTTTGGTACATGCAAGCATGGATGCAAGTGTGAAGTTATGTGACAGGAGCTTATGCACTTAGAAAAACTAGGGAACATAAGAAAAGATATAGGAAAAGATAGGGAACAAATCCCTAAAGAAGTGACCTTGATTAGGGGGAGAAACAGACATGAAAATGCTTAAAAATAGGGTTTTCATGTATCATAGTGTTAAAAAGATTAAGGCTGAAAGTTACAACCCCTATACTCAGGTTAAAATGCTTGAAAACCATTAGAATATGGTTTAGAGTTGAAAGAAATTGATTAAAAAAAATGTAAACACTAGCCCATAGCCTTGGAAGACAAATAGGGCATTAAAAACCTTAGAAAAAGGCACCTCTCAATGTACTTTTTAAGAATACTTTAGTACAATATTATGAATAATAATAAACACTTAAAATAGATTGAGAAATAAATTTTAAACATAAATCAATGGTTAAAGTGGGTCCAAGTAGCTAACCACATGAAACGAAAAAATGAGTCCATTGGAAAATTACATATCCATGGTTTTAGTACAACGGGTGCATGGTAGCCATGACTAATCAATAAAACCTTTAAACTTACATAGAATGGGTCCCAATAAGTCATAATTAATGACTATTTAATACTGCAGTTGAACTAGTCAAGTACAACTTAGAAACACCTAGTCAACTAGGTATAACCAGTTTGATAAGGACAATTATTGGAGCATTGTATCATAGCTCTTAATAACAAAAGATAAAATAGGGGTTGAATAAAATTTAAATATCCTTGAATCAAGTTTTGCAATGCAAATCTCAAGGAGAATTAGAGCACAAATACAAGTGGGTGTGATTCTTACCTCTCTCCTATATTGTGATTATTAGGATACTTGATATGTTTAAGTAATTATCCTTTTGAAATCAATGACTAGGTTCATGTTAGTGCTATATTACATTTATGAATATATGTATGCATATACCCTAAGAGCATGCTAGCTTGTTGTGTATGTGTACCATGTTGAGTTTTTCTTTGATCTATCCATTTCTAATAATACTTCATGTTTTAATAATTCCTATTATTTAATAGCTATTGATCTATATGCATGAATGAAATACTTTACATTTCCTATATGTCGAGTTTCATTGAAATAAAGACAATTAAAATGTTAACCATATACTGACATGATGTATTTGTATTTGATTGTCATTGCTATTGTCCCTAGTCGAGTAGGCTCAGCATGATGCATCCGTATTTGACCACCATCGATAAATCCCCGATTGAGATAAGCTAAGTTAGGGTCATGGACTGATATAGTACCACCACCTTGTAATACCACTACATAGTTTTGTTCAGGGTAAACTCATTGGTTGACCCTACTTAAAAAGTATGGTTAATGCCTTCTTGGAAGGATGTTCCAGGTTTGATGCTTGCTTTAAGAAATGTCCCTAAATTATGACGAAGCGATGGATGTCTCATTGAAGAGATGGAAAATATCAAGGATAGTCGTTTCAGTTGTAATATCAACCTTAAACAAATAAATGTTTGAATCATTTAATGTTTGAAAGTGCTTGCATATTAGTGTCTTAATTATTATAATGCATGAGATGATCCACTAGGCTCCTTTGAGCTTACCCTTTCATTTTCTTTTCATTTCCAAGTACTTACTGGTTTGGGTAGACACAATGAACCCTCGGTAGCCTAGTTCAAGCTTGGTATTGGCCATTGAGCCCGTATGTTTCAGTTACATGTTGTTTTCTTTAATTTTGTTTTGATGTAGCCAAAGGGCTAGATTTCCTCTTAAGTTGTGTAGTTGGAAATGTTTTTCTCATTATAATTAATTTTAATTTTCTTCAATCTATATCATTCTTTGTTATTTAATTTATATGATGACCCTCAGTAGAGAATAAAAAAATGATGACATAGCATGTTCGACCTTTAGTTAACCACATGATGATTATTAAATGTTTATATTTTTCTCCATGTATTTATTACATTCGAGGGCATTTTCATAATTTAGCCGTAACATGTTTGGGTGACCGAAGGTTGGCGTGTTATAATTTCTAAGCTCCTTAAAGCTCAACTAGAGACTTCCCACATCCTCACACTCCTTCATAACGTTTGCACAATTAGAATAGAGAAAACACTCTTATTCTCCCTTCTTCAAACTAAGAATGATAGATCAAGGGAAGGTTATTGTAGGCTATGATTAGAGAGGTGTTTTAACTAAGAGAAAAGAGTCCAACAAGTTGATTTGGTCACATAACCCCATGAGGAAGAGCACAAATTGTTGCAAATAAAACAAATATCAACTTACACTAATTAAAAAAGTGGCCACTAACCCATTTTCTAATTGTTTAACTTTCTCAAAAGGGTATGCTTCAAGCCACAATGTAACACCCCTCTTCTGGTCCTTGAAAATCTCGATTAGTTTACTTCTTAAAATCAATTTAAAACCTTATTCATTGAAAACTTATTTTTACAGCAGAAAACAAGTGATCTTATTTCAATCAAAACATCCTTTGAAAATTAGTCGAGAATTTGAAGGGGGAAGGTTGTTGCATTATCATCTTTTTTTATTGCTACTTGTTCTTTCCCCATTTTATATTTTTGGTTTATCATTAGAAAATTGGTTAAATATGATTATGTTCATATGTAACACCCCGCCTCCCATGCCCCGAGCCCACGTCATTCGATTATGTTTTCTTTCCATTTTTGGCTTGCTCGAGAAGTGAGGCCCATGTTACATTATTCACTTTCCCTTTCTGTTCCTATATCCTTGGGACATTCTGGATATTTAGAAACTTATGCCATGATTAAGAAAAATAATATTTAGAAACATCTAAATAAAATAATTAATCATTAACTTGTTTCCTTTTTCATGAATAAAAATATCAACACCATTATATATAGAAAAATTCAATATCATTAATAAATTCAAAATTTAAAGGGTACAATGCCTTTTGTTTATTACAGTAGAATAAATCTCAAAGAACTTCAAAATTTAAATAAAAATAACTTGGGTCAACAAGCCCTACAATTTAATAGAAATTCTAAGAAAGATAATTTAAGAGAAATTCTAGTAGCCTTTGAATCTCAATTTCCTAAAAGATTAAAAGAAAAAGTGAACATATACGCCCAGTGGATCATTCAAAAAATTTAACTTATTATTTCAAAACAAATATAACATGCATAATAAACACTTAAAGAGATTATGTGATTCAAACAATAGTTAGTTACAGTTGACATTAAGGACTGAAGGGAAATACGCACCTAGTGGATCATTCCAAAAATTTAAGTTATTATTTCAAAACAAATATAACATGCATAACAAACACTTAAAGAGATTACGTGATTCAAACAATATTTAATTACAGTTGACATTAAGGTTCGAAGGGAAATATGCCCCAGTGTTCCAACCGTTAGGGAGAGATCAACTACTGAAACTCCAACCCATCACTTTGGCGTGATGTCAACTTCAAACCCTTAGTTCACATCCAAAATTCCTGATTGGAACACTCATGATGAAAATCTGCCATCATGCCAGTACATGATTAAAATTTTTTGTTTAATCTTTGATTTAGTATATGAAAAAAAACATCTATGTGAATAAACTAAACTTAAATAACATTAAACATACAAGCATGATAATATGGCATATATCAACACAAATCATGCATCATTAATCATAAAATCCTAAGCATGCATCTCAAATCCTGGCATGCATTATCGTGACATATCTCTTGACTAAAAATAAATACCCATGCACATCATATCTGAATCAAAATAATAAGTCAAAAGTTTAGAAATCACTTCCACCTCAAATAGCTTTTCTCCTCTTAAAGCCTCTATTGAATCTCCTTCAGATCTCTCCAACTGCTAGCACAGAAACTTGTGTAGCACTTTATTACTACTTATCCAATTGTTGTTTTAAATAGCTAAAGAAAAAAAAAGGGATGTCAAGAGGGAGGCAGAGAGAGCAAGAAGGAGTTTGTTCAATCTTGTTGGGGTGAAGAGAATGGTCCTCGTGCTTGGATTTATATAGAGTTCTAATGGGCATGAATTGACAATTTTGGGGTGTCTTCATTGTAGAAAGCTTTCTAAAATTCTTTTCCTTTCCATTTTATTTGTTTCCTATGTATAAGAATTAGTAAGTAACGGTTTTAGAAGTTATTGATACATTCTTTTGGGTTGATTTCATTTTAGAAACCTTTCTAATTCTCTATTTTACTTGTTTTCTAGGCACATATATTAGGAAGCAATTAGTTTAGAAGTTATTAATACATTCTTTTGAGTTGATTTCATTTTAGAAACCTTTCTAATTCTCTATTTTATTTGTTTTCTAAGAACATATATTAGTAAGTAATTATGTTAAAAGTTGCTAATACATTTTTTTGAGTTGATTTTATTTTAGAGACATTTTTAATTCTCTATTTTTCTTGTGTGAAGACAATGAGGGTTTTGAAAAATGTAGATTTTTAATAACTTCCTTAGTTATTTTTGTTTCTTATTTTTCATTTTTGGCCATCTTTTCCCTTTGGTTTTATTTTTATTTTACCTATTTTATTTTGTACCTTGAAATATACATAATTTTACATCCAAAAATTCTCAATTAATGTAGTTTCCCATTTTGGCCACTTATAAATTAAAATGTATAAAATCTTGTATCTCTAAAATTTCATAAAATTCTCAAGGATTAATTCTATTTTATTTAATTAAATTTCATACAAATTTTTAGGGTATGACATCATAACATTTTGAATATTTTCAAAAGGAAATAAATGAATGGAATATCATTGATTTCCCCAAATATCATTTTACAACTGTAAGTAATTGTCAATTTTTAAGGGGTTCCCTTATAGGTGAATCCCATCCTATTCCTTGCTCTTTTTACCAGGAGTACCAAAAATCTTTACACCAAGATTAATACAATTTATGTTTACCCAAAACTGGACTTGATCATGTCCTATGTCTTTCATTGTGTGCCTACCTCTGAGAAATGATGAGGGAATGAGATCGTGTGGGTTATCCATTGCTACTATCTAATTAATTTAGTCAACATATACAACAATCATGTACACTTCCAATAGTGACTTTGATTTATTGTTGATCACTGGTAAGGTGGTCAACCCTAGATAGTCCTCATACCCTTGCTAACTTGATGTCGCCATGAAGATTGACACTTGTAATTTGGTCAAGATAGTTGTGTTATCGTTGCATAGGGGTTGTCTTGTGTCTAGGACACCTTGTCGCATATGTATAACATTATTCCAGTATCGGTTATCATTTGCAAATCGTTTCTCATTCAAAATACATTTTAAATCATCATTTTCCTTTCTCTATGATCTCATAAAAACAAAACATATTTATTTCCAATGACAAACATTATTGCGTTGACTACCAATAGTACCTTAAGATCAATTGCCCTAAGAATCAGATTCTTGGCTTGATTTATGTTTCTTTGGTGTGATCAACCCCATTTCACAATATGCACAAACAATAAACCAATCATACATCATGAACATATTCATCATGTCATAATTATTTAGTCATCATAACATGTTAACAAGCATTTTGCCACTCAATCATTTATCATATTATGCATAATTCTAGGTATAAGTACATTGTCATGAATTATCAATCATGTGTCCTTATAAGCATTCTCATGCATTAGTTAACCTCATTATTGATGATGACATTCATATTAGACCATGCATACTTAACTAAACGCCATGTTCTAAGGCCTATCATGAACACAAGTACAATATAGATTTATGTCATGAAACCATTCACACTTTAAAATAATGAATTGAGCACATAAATATTACAATTTAACCATAATTCAAGGTATAAGCATGCAAGACTTGATCAAGATTCTTCTCTAGAGGACACCTTATGTCATTAATCACGACTATAATGCATGCAACTAAATTAGAGAGAACGTAGAAGCGTCATCATCTCCACCTTATATGTTGTTTTCATGAGATTCAACTTCCTTGTTCAGCACACATGCTTTAGCCTTCATATGGCAATTCATCTATATGAATGACTACATTTATTTTGTGGCTATTAACCATAGTTCTACCCTATTTTTGGATTAAAGTGAACCCATCAAGTCCATGGTCAAGGGTCCCAAATGTGGTTAAGGTTATGTGGTAAAGTGTGTTAAAAATTTAGTATTTCACTCTAGTTACCACAACTATGCCATGTACAACAATATTTTGCATTTTAGGAGAAATACACTCTCACTATGGTTATTGTGGTAATGAAAACTCTACCACGGTAGTTAGTGAATACTGTGGTATTCTACGTACTCTAACTTTGGAGAACTATTTTGCTAGCTTTAGGTCACTGATATATGCAATGCTTGAGGCGATTTTATACTACACTTGATGAGGAATCTAGTAGTCATGGAAATTTGGTAGAATTAGGCCCCCATTGTCTCATATTTGTCTTTAAAGTTGACCATTATGTTGATAGTAATGCTTGAGAAGTCTATTCCAAGTTGCCAACTTCAATGACTTGGACCTCAGGCGATGAGTATAGGATTCACAAGCCTTTTATTATGTTACAATCCTTATCCAACCTTCTTTGTAAGTGGAGTAAAAGATGTGGATTTGGTTTCCACCTATTAGTTCACATTTTAGTTCAAATTTTAGTTATGGTTATAGGTTTTAAACCCAAAAATTGGTGTTTCAATTGACCAAATTCAGCGGCTTGGTTCTTAATCCATTGCCATTTTGGATGACCCATCTCTTATTGGAAAGTTCATTCTAGGTACTGTCCAATGGTATTCAAGGTCGACTTAATGAGTCTCCCAAAAAGATCACCTCAAATCTTTGCCAAAATGGTCCTGTCATTTGTTCATAAACTTAAACTTTGGCCACTTTTGGGTGTTTTGTGCATAAATCGTAAAGAGAATAATTTAGGACATTACCTCAAGTTCTTACTTTTATTTGGCTTCCTCCACGTGCTCACCACATCTTCCTTTTGGTCTCTCAATGCTTCACGCACGGTTTACTATCCTTCTTGGAGCTCAACAAGCTCTTTAATGGAGGTTTTAGGGAAAGTGAAGGAGATGGCTATGGTGACAAAGAAACCAATGAAAATGCTCACAAGAGTAGTAAAGGGGAGAGAAGAAGCTTTCTCTTCCCCTTATGTTCAGGAGGTGATGGTGGTGTATTAGGTAGGTAAATGAGGTGAGGGGTGGCATGCCCCTTTGATCCACTCTCACAAGTCTTGGGGAAAGGCTTAAAGCATGACTTTGATGTGTCTTGTTGATGCAATGTTTCTTCTATCTATTTTTGTACACATGACTCAAGGATCCTCAGATTGGTGAGAATCTTGAGGCAAAAAGGTGATACAACGCATTCTCGGGTTTTTATTATAGCAGTCGCTTGCATTGTCGCGGTAATGAGGTTCTTTTTCTTTTCTTTTCTTTTTTGAATTTTCTTTTACATTTTTCCTCAATTCCTCTTGACATCATGAGCATTTTGACATAAAACTCGTCACTTAATTCAACTATTTCGACCTTGAAATGATTTTATGATGTTCCTCAATGCGTCGATACAATCAAATTGACATTTTTCTCCAAATTTTTGTTTTTATTTTTTGCTAGATTCTTCTCAACATTCCAAGCATTATGACATAAAGCTCATTATCTAATTTGATTGTCTAGACCTTGAATTGATTTTCTAAAGTTTCTTGATCTACACATTGTTATGGTCAATTTGACCCAATTTGGTTTTGGTTGACTATGGTTGACTCCATAGTTGGCCATGGTTAATTTATCCCTTATTAAGTAATTAAATGTAATACCCTAAAAAATTAGAAATTTAATAAATAAGAGTTTGAAAATAATATTAGAGAATACATTGGACGTTTCCACAGGTATATGTGATCTAAATCCTAAGAATTAGCAGGTTGTTTAACTATATTTTGTAAATAGCAAGTTTCATTTTATTTTAATATAAGAAATTGGAAATGAAAAAGAAAAAAAGAAGGAAATGGCGCAGAGTCGAACCAAAAACACAAAACTTGGTCTTGCAACATCAAGACGCACTAAGATCGCGGTCCTCAAAGTGGAGACCGTGGTCTTGCGTCAAAACACACAAGAGAAATGCAAGACAAGGATCGCAGTCCTATGATGAAAAGAACCTAGAATTGCAAGGCTGCACTCTTGCATATGGTGACTACGGTCCTGCGACAAAACCCAGACTGTGGTTCTAGACTACAGTCACACACAACAAAAACCCAAAATTGTGTGCGATGTACGAATTATAAAGTGCGCCTATGCCCCAAAACCCTAATTGCCTTCCCTTGTGCGCAAAATTGGAAAGTTTCTTGTATTGAAACACCCAAACCTGCCAATTCTCACAAACTGAAACTCTATATAAATGTTCATTGTGCTCTCATTCTCTTCATTCCAATAAGAACTGACAAGTCCTTCTCTCTCTCTCTCCCCCCTCTGCCCCTCTCTTGGCTTCTCTCTCTCTCTTTCTCTCTCTCTCTCTCTCTCTCTTCTTATGCTATTCTAAACAACAATTGGTGTAGAAGTAACAAAGTGTTGCACAAATTTTGTGATAGCAATTGAGGAGATCCCAAAGAGATTCAACTAAAGCTTCAGAGGAGCGAAACTACTGAGGTGGAAGTGATTTCAAAGTTTTAATTTATTATTTTGATTTCAATAAGATATTCATGTGTGATTATGCTTGAATATGCATGCTTCATTTGAATTAATCATACATGTCATGCTTAAATCTCACATGCTTACACTTGCATGAATGAAGATGTATGCTATGTGCTACCATGATCTATGCCATGTGTTACCATACTCACGTGCCAAATTTAATTATGTTAGTTTATTATTTCTAATATATATATTTAATGAAATATTAATTAAGATTATAACCACGTACCGGTGCAATGTCCCATGGGAAATTACTGTGGGTGTTATTTAAGATTGGAACTATGGGTTTGTCTCTAATTCACATGGGTAAAAATCCCTCTAAGGCCCTCCCTAAATCCTTTGGAAATTGGCATAAAAGAGTGTTAGTTTCTTTTTGATATGAGTTTTTCATAAGAACATTGAAGTTGACCCCTTTCAGTCTTAACTACAACTATTAAACAGGAAATTGATTGAATCACCTAATGTTTGAAAGTGCCTAACGTGTATGTCTTATATGTTGAAATAATGAATTAAATATTTAGAATGATCAGCTAAGCTTTGTGCTTACCCTTCTTTTTTCTAACTTTTTAAGAAACTAATAAACATAGACAAAGTGATAACCACATAGGCGTTATTTTAATTAGAATATTTTCTTTACAAATTTTATTAAATTGTAAGGCATGTTGGCCCAAATTTTGTTATTTGAGATTGAGTCTGCTGTAATAGACACAAAGGCTATGCACCTTTAAATTTTGAAAAGGATTAATGATATGAAATTATTTTATTTAAATATTTTTAAAATGTTATTTTTTTGATTTATTGCATAAGCAGGGTTTTGTACCTCTTCTATTTCAATTAGTGAGCTTTTATTGTTACTAAAATCACTTGTTACTTTATTAGGGATTGTTTTGAGATAATGATGCTTAGGAAATCCCAGAGATTTGGGATTGAAATGGAAAGAATGAAAAATAGAAATAATGTGACACCGCTCGGCTCTCGGCCAAGTGGTGGGGTCCACACTCTTGGAAAAAAGTGTCGGGACCCCTTCCCTAGGATGAAGGGCGAACCGACCGGTACAGTGTCCCAACAAACTCGCTCGCAAGC
>JAJIYU010015088.1:0-12919 GCA_030144865.1 Tinospora cordifolia
TGAAAACATATCTTTCCTTTTTGAAAACACTTTCTAAAACATTTTTCAATTTTCAAAAATAGAAGGTAGGGCACTAAATTTCAATCTAATTCAATGTGAAACCCTAATTTGGGTTTCTAATTCTCGTCAAACAACTAATGATTGACTTTCTAATTCTAGCCCAACATATCTAACAGCTAAGCTCTGATACCACCTTTGTAACAGCCCAACCCCCGCATCTTTAAACATTGGACAGGACCACCATTCTCTTGATAGTGGACTAAACTAAACGGCGGGTTGGGCCGGTGTTACATTTACAAGTGACACACTCTTGACTTTCTTACTTTATATTTCAATTATTTCATGCCTTGATTGTATTTAACAGAATATAACTTAAATTTAAGAATTTAATAAGGCAATAGTATATAAAATAACTAAAATTCATAAACTCAATTAATTAAATAAAATTTAGTACATAATTTGATCTTGAAAAAAGAATATTACAGCGGAAGATTCAAAACTTGGACAACATGCCCTTATATATAAATTAAAAACTATTTAAATAAAAGAACCTAACTAATTTTTATGGTCTTTATGTAAATCAATTACCTGAAAAATAAAAGGAATGGGTGAGCACATAGCCCAGCGGATTTTTCTAAACATCTAAATCATAATTTTGATTCGAACAAATCAAGCATATCAAACCCTTTTGTACATTAGGCGATTCAAACAAATTTCTTGTTTATGGTTGACATTTGGACCGAAAGAGTTTAATCTTTGTGTTCCACATCATAGGGAAAGAGAATGACAAGCGAAAACTCAAACCCCAATATCTATGAAGTGGGATCACTCTTGGAAACCCCGTTCAAACTCGTCAAATGTAAACCGACAAGCCGGGTCGGGGGGTGGAACACACACGATGACACTATGCATTCCATCATCATGCCCGGTACATGGATTTAATCATTATTTAATCTTTTCTTAGTGATAAAACATACAATATCAGATTAAACCATCGATGCAACATATACAAAACATGAATCATTAAATATTTATTCATGGCACAATTCATGTATAACATGTATTAATATTCTTAATTTCTAAACATGCATATCATGTATATTAATGGCACATCAAATGAATAAAGCATGCATATTAAAACATATATTTAATCAATCGTCTTTAAAGCATTATCATACATGCAAGATTTATTTAAATTAAAATAAGGAAGTAGAAGTTAGAAGTCACTTCCACCTTAAATGCGTCTCTTCTGCACACCTCTGAAATTCGACAGAGTTCTGTTACTTCAAGGCTTCCAAACACTCAAGAACTCTCAAGAACACTCAAGAACATTTCAAGATTACTCAAGAGCTGAGGGGATTGCCAAAAAGAAGGCTAGAGAGAGTCAAGAGGGACTAATATGCTATTGATTTGGGATGAACACAATGTGAACATTAGGGGTCTTTTATATAGAGTTCAAAATAGTTTAGAATGGTAAGTTTTTGGTGTTCTCCTTATAGGAAACTTGCCAATTATTCAAAATTTCGTGCCCTCCAAGCATAAAATAATAGCAAGTGCATTGGAATAATTTTTGGAATTCAGAAACATTTTTTTTTGGATTTTTTTTGGATTTTTTTGGATTTAATTGAATTTTTTTTTCGGATTTAATCAATTTTATTTTCGGAGCTTCGATTATGGACCGTCGGATTGTTCTGGATCGCAGGAGCAGATCACAGATCATGCGGGTTCGATCTGGGTTATAAGATCTTCCTCGAGTGTGGCGTTCGGTTCGCGATCGATCGAAACGCGTCTTTCTAGGCCGTCGGATGCGCATCGATCTTGGTATGTGAATTTCGATCGTGACCAACGAATTTCGTCCTGGCCGTCGGATGATCCTTGATCACGGTGTGTTTGCAATCTTCGACTGCGCCTCTGATCTAGTCTGTTGGATGTTCCTCGATCACAGCACGTTCGCGATCAACCCTTGCGCCTGAGCCATGAGCTGTTGGATCTGATGGATTGAATGTGGGCCGTTGGATTTTGCTGATTTGGTGCATCCGGGTGCTGATTTTGGTTTGATTTCGTTCCTTGGATCTGGCAGATTGTTTGTGGATCGTTGGATTTCAGTGATTCGGTGCATCCGGGCATATGGTGCGGTTTTGATCATGTTCGTGAGATTTTAGATCGTGCGGATGATGTATTTCTAGCCATTGGATGCAGTTTCTAATAACAAAATGAACTTTCTAAGGTTGCCATTATCCGAATTTTGCTAATTAGATACTTTCTAATTGATGAAAACTTGGTTTTATTGCACAAATTATTATATTTTATGGACTTATTAATATTTTACCCTTTCTAATTATTTAATATTGTATTTATTAGATATTTTTCTATTTCTTTAATATCTTTAATGCCTATAATTAAATAATCTGCATTTTGTATTTTCATATATTTTTATTTATTTCATATTTTATTTTCAGATAATCATTTATGTAATTATAAATTGATATTTTTATAATGTTTTAT
This sequence comes from Tinospora cordifolia, assembly GCA_030144865.1. Classification (NCBI taxonomy): domain Eukaryota; kingdom Viridiplantae; phylum Streptophyta; class Magnoliopsida; order Ranunculales; family Menispermaceae; genus Tinospora; species Tinospora cordifolia. Next base: position 2,506 of record JAJIYU010015088.1, read on the forward strand.
TTATTTTAAATAAATACACGCATACTACATTTTAATTGAATTATATAAATTTTTCTATATATATATTCCTATAATATGTAACATTCATTATGCTAACACACATATTGTTCCTACACACATTAACCTATATATATATATGTGTGTGTGTGTGTGTGTGTGTGTGTATACTTTATTTCTATTTTTTTTATTTCTTAGTAAATGAAAACAACTCATTAAATTTTAAAAATAATTCTACTAAATTGAAATTTTCATTTAATTATCAAATCAAGGTCTTATTTGCCTATTTTATATTATATCTCCTATATATATTATTTTTCACTTGCCAACCCACAATTTGCACCCAAAGATGTCCTAAAATCTTCGAAATTATTTTCAATTTCATTTAATTTTTTTAACTTATTATTTGACAAAATTTTGGGTTATTATAGAAAATATTAGTAAGTCCATAAAATAGAATGATTTATGCAATAAAACCAAGTTTTCATCAATTAGAAAGTGTATAATTAGCAAAATTCGGATAATAGCAACCTTAGAAAGTGATTTTGGTATTAGAAACTGTATCCAACGGCCAGAAATACATCATCCGTACGATCTAAGACCTCACGGTCACGATCAAAACCGCACCATACGCCCGGATGCACTGAATCACTGAAATCCAATGATCCACAAACGATCTGCTAGATCCAACGAACAAGAACAAACTAAAACCAGTGCCCAGATGCACCGAATCAGCAAAATCCAATGGCCTACGTTCAATCCATCAGATCCAACGGCTCACGACTCAGGCGCGATTGATGATCGCAAACATGCTGTGATCTAGGAACATCCAACGGGCGAGATCAGAGGCGCAGTCGGAGATCGAGAACACACCGCGATCGAGGGTCATCCAACGTCCCGAATGAATTCGTTGATCGCCATCGAGATCCACACACTGCGATCAATGCGCATCCGACGGCCCAAAAAGACGTGTTTCGATCAATCGCGAACCGAACGCTGCGCTTGAGGAAAATCCAACAGCCAAATCGAACCCGCATGATCTGTGATCTAACGCTGCGATCAAGAATGATTTGACGGCCTAGATCAAATGCTCCGAAATAAGAATGAAAAATCTGAATAAAATCAATAAAAATATTTCCAAAAATCCAAAAAATTGGTTTCTAAATTCCAAAAATTGCCTAAATACACTTGCTATTCTCCTATACTTGGGGGGCACGAAATTTTGAAGAATTGGCAAGTTTCTTACAATAAGAACACCCCAAACTTGTCATTCTATATACTTTTGAAACCTATATAAACCCCCCATGCTCACAATTCAACTTATCCCAAGAAACAAGAGTTGAGATTTCCTCTTGTTCTCTAAGCCCTCTTCTTGGCACCCCCTTCTCACCATTCTTTTTCCTCTTGAGTGTGAGAAGTTCTTAGTTTGGAGATTCTTCTTGGGTGATTTTCTTAGTGCTTGAACATTGGGAGCTCTTGTCTAAACTTTGGGGGAAACTACATCTCAAGGTGGAAGTGATTTCTCTTACACCCCTTTTTCTTATTCAAAGTTCTAGCATGTTCATTGGTTGTTTGGCTTTTGAAATCAAGAATAATTTCAGTTTAAGCATTCTAAAATGTATTTCAATTTTAGACTTGATTCTTGTTTGAATTTATGCATGCATAACAATCATGCCTTGTTTAGTATCATGCTTAGGCTTTATTTCAAAATATGATGCATGATTTTGAATGTTCCATCATTAAATCTTCAATTTGATCATATGCTGAATTTATTTATTTTAGTTTCATGTTCTGAAATTTATCTTATGATTCAAGAATATATGATTTAATAAAGATGATAGTGATAATAACCATGTACCATCATAACACACATGTGGGTTGCTATGGATGTTCTTTTCATATGATTAGTTCATATGGTTTTAAGACCAAAGTATAGTTGGTGGGTAATGTCCCTTAAGTTCCACAAGTTCAATGAAATTGGCTAAGAAAGACTATATTTCACTCTAATAAGGTACTTTGCTAGGAACATCAAGGGCTTCAAAACCCTTTTGGTTTAAAATCTCAACTTTAAACAAATGGATGCTTGAAATGCCTAATGTATGCAAGTGTTTGAAATATGAATGTGTTATTATTTTGAATTTGAAAAATGGTTGTTTGAAAAGGATCCACTGAGCTTTGTGTTCACCCCTTCCTCTTTTTTTTTTTCAGGAAATTAAACTCTGAAGAGCATGAAAATTTGAATAGTTTCTAGTTTAGCAAGTTTTTATTTTTTTTTTAAAGTTTTTTTTTAATATAAGGGCATGTTGCCCAATTTTGAATAAGTCTTCCGCTGAAATTTTATTTTATTTTAGAAGTTATGAATTTATTTGATCAACAATGTAATAATTTACATTATAAATTTATGTACTTTCTTTTCATGAACAAAGAAGTTGAATTTTTCTTTATCTCTAATGGCCTTGATTTTTTTTAATGATATTTGTATTCTTGAATCTATTCTAAGGCATGAGGTATTGAAAAATAAAAAGTCAAGTATGTATCAATTGTAAAGTAACATGACCCAACTCGCCCAATGGTTAAATCTACTATCAAATAATGGTGGTTATGTCCATTGCTCAAAGAATGTGGGGGGTTGGGGTGTTACAAGAACATACCCATGCCATGTGTAGGGGTAACCAAAATTGGTGTTGAAGTTAACCTCTTCTTCAACTCTTGAACAGATTCCTCGCATTTCTCATCCCATATGAACTTCTTTCTTTTTCTGGTGAACTTAGTCATAGGCTATAGCATTTCAAAAATTCATATGAAATTTAAAAATTTATTTAGAGAATTATATAGAATTAATGGATGAAAAATTTTGTAAGTCCTAGTTTAGCCAAATAAGGAATAAAATCAATTTAATGAATTTTTGGGAGAAAATTTATGAATATAATGTATAACATGGGATATCATAGCAAAAAAATACAAGGATATGTGTAATTTTTTATGAAAACAAGATTAGAAAATCAATTTGGATTTAGATTTGGCAAAAATCCGAAAATAGAACATGAAATTCGACTGAAAATCATATAAAAATAACTTAAAACACATCCAATGGCTACAAACCATAGATTTGAATCCGATCTCGCGATCCAGCGGCTGCAAGACGATCCGCACCAACGCCCGAGCGCAAAGGATGACGATGATCGAACGGATGAAGATGATCGAGGACAATCGGACGGCTGCGATCACAGCTTCAAAACCACGATCGCGAAGATGCACGGTGCGACTCCGCATGTGCCAATCTCAACCCTTCGATCAGATCCGTGTGCGTGTCTCAAGGACAATCCGATGCATTGAATAATACCGAATTATAAAATACGAAAAAATGCAAAAATCACAGAAAATTTGCCAAAAATATCGAGAAATCGAGATAAATACCAAAAATTGATTTTTAAATTCTAAAAAAATTGAAAAATACTTATTTTCCCCTTAAAATTAGGAAGTACAAAATTATAGAGAATTTAGGTGTTTTATTCCAAGAAAAACTCAAAAGTTTCTATTTTTTTCCTTTGAAAACCTATATAAAACCCCCTACGCTCTCACATCCCTCATTCCAAAAATAAGAGTTGAAATTTTCTCTTATTTTCTCTAAGCCCTCTTTTTGGCACCTCTTCTCAACTTTCTTTCCTCTCTCTTGAGTGTGAGAAGTTTTTCTCTTGGGTTGGGGAATTAATTTGGGTGATCTTCGTTGGCACTAAGTACGTGGGGAATTACTGCAGAAATTTCTAAAGAAAGGTCACAAGGTGGAAGTGATTTCTAGAACACCTTTCTGTTCTTATTTAAATTTATGGCAAACTCATTGTTTGTGTGTTTTTCACTGAAATCAAAGATTTTCAATTTTAGTTTCAGAATTTTAAAAGTTTATTTCAGTTTTTCAGTTTTGATTCATGTTTAAGCAATTATATCATCCATGCCATGTTACTATCATGCTTAGGATTTTAAATTAAAGTATAATGCATGTTTTATGAGTGTTTCATGAATTGATTGTGTATGTTATGAATTTTAGTTTGATTTCATATTCTGAAATTTAATTTATGAGATCATGATATGAGAGTTAATATGAGACGATGGTGATAATAACCACATACCATCATAGTGGTCAAGACGACGCTATGAATGTTCTTTTCATATGAGTTAGGTCATATGGTTTTTAGACCTAAGTACTTGAGGGACGTGTACCGCAGTACCTTGTGAGTCACCACATGTAATAGGTTGATGCCGACACGTGCCACTAATGGGTTGATGCCGAGTGGGTCCCGTTTACTTAGTTAAAAAGCATCAAGTGATTAAAGGCCCTTTTGGTCTGAGACTCGACTTGAACAAATTGTTGTTTGAAACACCTAATGATTGCAAGTGTTTAAATTATGATTGTGTTATGAGTTTGAATATAAAAGATGGTTGTTTGAAAAAGATCCACTGGGCTATGTGCTAACTCCTTCCTTTCTTATTTTTTCAAGAATGTGAAACCTATGAAGCAGTTGAACATGGATAGTTCTTGGAAAGTTTCTACCTTATTATTTTTAGAATTTTTAAGGGCATATTGCCTAAAGTTTAAATCTTTTCTACTGAAAAGTATTTTGAAGTTTTTTGCTATAATAATTAGTTTTTATTTTTTTGAAAAGTTTTGTACTTTCAATTTTTTTCTATTATAAATAAAATAGTTTGAATTTCTTTATCTCTTTTAATTTTCCTTGATTTTATTAAAGTAAAAATTTTGTATTCTTGAATTCTTATACAAAGGCACAAGATATTGAAAAAGAGAAGAACAAGTGTGTGTTACTTGTAAAGTAACACCGATCTGACCCGCCAGTTGGTTAAGTCTACTGTCAAGAGAATGGTGATTGTGTCCAATGCTTAAGGATACAGGGGTTGGGGTGTTACAAACGTGGTATCAAAGCCTAGGCATTAGTTGTTGGGCCAAGAACAGAAAGTTTCCTCTGATACCAAGTGTGGTATTAGAGCTCAGTTATTAGAAATACTAGACTAGAATGAGAAACTCAAACTTAGGGTTTAACTTTGAATTGAATTGAATTTAGAATGCCCTACCTTCTATTTTTGAAATTGAAGAATGTTTTAGAAAGTATTTTCAAAAAAGGAAATATATGTTTTGAAATATTTTGTTTGGATACAAAAATTACAAGTTGAGTTGATAGTGGGTAAGCCTTGTCCTGAATAAAGTTAAACATTGAAACGGAGGTGGGTTATCCCGCCCTAGAAAGCGCGGTTGCTAAGTAGACTTCGGTCTTGCCGTCCGATCTGGAGGTTATCCCACCAGTTTACATGAGTGGTCTGAGTTGAAGAACACCCTTATTTTCTATTAAAGAAAATAAGAAGGTTGGAAATTAGGGCAAGGAATTGATTAGAAATTGAAAAAGATGCCAAAGGTGGTATCTTGACTAGACAGAGGTTGTAAGTTAACCAGAACCGAACCATAAGTCCAGGGAAAATACCTTAGGTATAAATGGGTGTAGCCATGGGTGGCATAGTAGATCAAAAGCATAAAACTCTAGGACATAGGCTAGAGATTGAAACTTGTGTGAAAACAAAAAATTGTTTGATCATGACATGAGACTAGGAAGGTTATATAATTTTTGGTTTCTATGTAGTATGGGATGCATAGGAATTTGGGGTTATGGAGGAAGCCTAGACTTGGAGAATGATGGACCATGTGTGGCTAACGTTGCAATCATAACCTGGGGAGAGTTTAGAGAAAAATTTTACGACAAATTCTTCCCGGAGGCAACACTGAGAAAGCTGCAAGAAGACTTCATGAGACTCAACCAGAGGGATCTCACAGTAACTGGATATGAGAGGAAGTTTACAAAGCTGGCCAAATTTTCTCAAGAACTGATCTGGGAAGAAAGAACGAAAGCCAATAGATTTGCACATGGTCTCAAGGTCGAGATTCGAAAGGTCATCATGACATTGGGCCTCTGAACCTACAAGGAAGTTGTTGAACAAGCCCTAATTTTGGAACAACAGCTCAACCTGGAACAAAGATTGAGAAGAAAGAATAAGCAGAACGAAAATGAAAAGGACCAACAAGGGACCTAGTAGAAAAGCAAAAGTGGTAAGGCTCCACAGAAACAGGGTCAGAACAAAGAAGAGTCAAGCGAAGAAGCTAAGAGCCTGGGATTGTATTTTGTATGCAAGTAGAAGGGTCATTTGACAAAAAATTGCCCAACTACACCAGCTCAGTCTTCCCAGCAGCAACAACAAAATACTCAGGGGGGAAGTCTGAATGGGCATCCTCAAGCCAGACAGAATCAGAATGCCAATCAAGGGCAAAACCAGGGCCGTGGTCAGAACCAAGCTAGAATGTTCGCAGTCGAGACCCAGGAAGACCAGGCCCCTGTAGTAGAAGGTGCATTCCTATTGTTTAATGTTGTTGTGAGACTGTTGTTCGACTCAGGTGCCTCAAAATCTTTTATCTTTGAAAAACTAGCTAATAGGTTACAACATGTGACTAAAACAATGCCTGTGACTTTGAATGTGTCCACACCAATAGGGACTATTGTGACTTCAAAAAAGATGTGTAGTTGTGACTTTAGGTTTGGGGATAAGCTTTTAACAGTCGACCTATATACCTTATCTTTCTATGGCTATGACGTAATCTTGGGGATGGAATGGTTAAACCAGTACCAGGCCCAGATAGATTGTCCAAAGAGATGAGTAACCATAACATTACCTTCTGGGGAGATCTTTAAAATCAATGGGGATATGTAGAGACTACCAAGGAGTCCAACCTTAGCCTTTCTGAATTGTTTGAAGCAGACAGATGAGTTTGAGGAACTCTCTGAAGAAGAACATACCGACTTGAAGAATATTCACGACCTAGCTATAGTCAGTGAGTAAGAGGATGTGTTCCAAATGACTTACCTGGACTACCACTAGCTAGAGAGTTAGAGTTCAAGATTGAACTTCACCCTAGAACCAACCTTATAGCCATACCTCCTTATAGAATAGCGCCAGTAGAACTAATTGGGCTAGAAACTCAACTGGACGAGCTCAAGGAGAAAGGTTTCATCAAGCTGTGTGAATCACCCTAGGGAGCTCCAGTACTATTCATGAAAAAGAAGGATGGTTCCTTGCGACTGTGTGTCGACTACCGGAAGTTGAATCAGGCTACAATAAAGAATAAATATCCTTTACCAAGGATTGACGACCTATTTGGTCAATTATGAGGAGCCACTCATTTCTTTAAAATTGATCTTAGGTCAGGATATCATCAGCTGAGGATTTGAGAGTCTGACATTCACAAGACGACCTTTAGAGTAAGATATGGATACTTCGAGTTCACCATGATCCCTTCGATTTTACCAATGCCCTACCTGCCTTCATGGATTTGATGAACCAAGTGTTCAGACAGTACCTTGACCAATTTGTAGTGGTATTCGTGGATGATATCCTAATCTACTCTAAGTTAGAAGTTGAGCACCCAGAACACTTGAGGATCGTGCTAGAAACCCTTAGAAGAAACCAGCTATATGCTAAATTCAGTAAGTGCGAATTTTGGATGAAACTTGTCAAGTTCTTAGGCCATATTGTATCAGCAAAAGGTATTGTTGTAGACCCAAAAAAGGTAGAAGCTGTCATGAATTGGAAGCAACCCAAGACAGTAACAAAAATTAGAAATTTCTTGGGCTTGGTAGGCTACTACAAAAGATTCATTAAGGACTTTCCAAGTTGGCAAAACCCATGAATAAGTTGACCAGAAAAGGAATTAAGTTCTAGTGGGATGAAAAATGTGAATGGTCATTCCAAGAACTGAAGACAAGATTGACTATGGCTCTTGTTCTAGTCACCCCAACTCCTGGTGTTACTTACACATTGTATATTGATGCCTCACTGAGTGGATTGGGCACAGTTTTAATGCAAGAAAAGCAAGCCATTGCTTTTGCCTCAAGACAACTGAAGGTCCATGAGAGAAATTACCCTACTCACGACCTAGAGCTAGCAGCCATAGTGTTTGCTTTGAAAATTTGGAGACATTATCTTTACGGTGAAAAATTTGATCTGTTTTCAAATCACAAGAGTTTGAAATACATCTACACCCAGAAAGAACTGAACCTCAGGCAACGAAGGTGGATGCAGTTCTTCAAGGATTATGATTTTCAACTACATTACCATCTAGGAAAGGCCAATGTGGTTGTCAATGCCTTGAGTAGAAAGTTCAACAAACAATATTAGGAGAAAGGCCAAATGTACCAGTTGATCGAAGATTTTAGGTTGGGTGTAAACCTTAACGAGAAAGAAGCCTATCTTTATACTATGTCTTGCCAACCAGATCTTCTGCACCAGATCAAGGATGAACAAAGGCAAGACAAATGGCTCACCAGTCTGATTGAAAGAGTTACACAAGGAAATCATACTAATTTCAGGATGGATGCTGAAAACATCCTAAGACTCAGGGAAAGGATATGTGTACCTTAGTAGGGACAGAGCAAGCAAATTATACTTGATGAAGCTCAACAGACTAAGTATACCATACACCCAGGTGGGGATAAGATGTACCAGAACCTCAGGAAAACCTATTGGTGGAGAGGAATGAAAAGGGACATAGCCAAATACGTCTCTAAGTGCTTAACATGTCAACAAGTGAAAGCAAAACATAGAAAACCCTCTGGAATGTTACAACCACTCTTTATCCCTAAATGGAAGTGGGATAACATTGCCATGGACTTCGTCAGTGGTTTACCTAGAAACCAAAAAGGAGAAGATACTATTTTGGTGATTGTGGATCGTCTCACCAAGGTAGCTTGCTTCTTGCCAATTAGATCCATAGACCAAGTTAGTAAGCTGGGAGAAATCTATGTGAAAGAAATCGTCAGACTTCATGGTGTACCCAAGACTATTGTTTCTGATAGAGACACTCGCTTTACTTCATATTTATGGTAGAGTCTCCAGAAGGAGATGTGTAGTAAGCTCACCATGAGTGCAACCTTTCAACCTCAGACAGATGGTCAGTCTAAGTGAGTTATCTAGATTTTCGAAGATATGTTGAGGTCTTGCGTTTTCAACTTCAAGGGGAATTGGAGCAAGTAATTACACTTGGCGGAGTTTGCCTATAACAACAGTTATCAGGTAAGCATAAAAATGGCTCCATTAGAGGCTTTCTATGGAAGACCCTATAGATCACCTACCTATTGGGCTAAACTTGAAGATCAAGTATTAACTTAGCCAGACATGGGAGAAGAAATGAGCAACCAAGTCAAGTTAATACAAAGGAGACTGGCTACTGCACAGAGTCGTCAAAAGAACTACGCTGATAAAAGGAGAAGACCATTAGAGTTCCAAGTTGGGGACAAGGTATTTCTAAGGATTAGTCCTCAGAAAGGTATCAAAAGGTTCGGATTCAAAGGGAAGTTATCTCCAAGGTCCATTGGACCCTTTGAAATACTTAGAAGAATCGAGGAATGTGCTTATGAGTTGGACCTACCAAACCGAATGACTTCAGCACATAACGTATTCCATGTATCCATGTTAAGGAAATACGAACCTGACCCCTCTCACATCATTCACTAGGAGGAAGTAAATATTAAAGATGATGCTACCTACGAGGAAACAGTGGTCAGAATCCTTGACCACAAGGTACATAATCTAAGAACAAAGGATATCCCATTAGTGAAGGTGCTATAGAAACATCACGGGGTAGAAGAAGCCACGTGGGAACTTGAAAGTTTAATGAAGACCAAGTAGATGTTCACAAGGAATACCTAAATATGTACAAATTTTGAGGATGATCTGACAGCCGCGATCCGCTGATCCGAGATTATTATCTGAAAAATCCAAAAATTGGTTTCTAAATTCCCAAAAATTTCCAAAAAAATTACTTGCTAATCTACTATGCTTGGGGGGCACGAAATTTTGAAGAATTGACAAGTTTCCGATAAGATGACACCCCAAACTTGCCATTCTCCACTCTTTTGAACTCTATATAAACACCCCCAAACTTGCCATTCTCCAAACTTGTCATCTTGTTCTCTAAGCCCTCTTCTTGGCTCCCCTTCTCACTTTCTTTTTCCTCTTGTGTGTTAGAAGTTCATTGGGTTGGGAATTGGTTTTAGGTGATTCTCTTGGTGTTTGAGCTTTGAGAGCCATTGCTTCAACTCTGAGGAGAAAACAACACAAGGTGGAAGTGATTTCTCTTACACCCCTTTTTTATTCAAGGTTTTAGCATGTTCATTGGTTGTTTGATTTTTGAAATCATGAATAATTTCAGTTTAAGCATGCTAAAATATTTTTTAGTTTTAGATTTGATTCATAATTGAATTTATGCATGCATATTAATCATGTCATGCCTAGTATCATGTTTAGGTTTTATTTCAATATGTGATGCATGATTTTGAGTGTTCCATGATTGAATTTTCAGTTTGAT
>JAJIYU010015089.1:0-12924 GCA_030144865.1 Tinospora cordifolia
ATTGGGATGAGATGAATTGTGAGCATGGGGGTCCTTTATATAGGCTTCAAACTAGTGTAAAATGGTAAGTTTTTTTGGTGGGAACTTGGAAAAATTCAAATTTTCGTGCCCAAGTAGGTATTTTTTTTTTTAATTTTTTGGAGTTTAGAAACATTTTTTCGGATTTTTTTTCAAATTTTTAATCGGATTTTACGTTATTTAAATTCGTAATTATCAGAACATTCGATTCAGACCGTTAGATCGTCATCGGGATGCCATTCGTGATCAGATCGGGCGGATAGAATCTAGAACGTCAGATTTTCCTCGAGACACATGTTTAGATTCGATCGGAACCGTTGGATTGTTCTCGGATCAAGCAACAGAATTGGATTCTCGATCTCTGTCGTCTGATTGTTCTCGAGCGCATCAACAGATCACGAATTCGTTTTTGCGAATGGATCTTCGGCCGTTGGATCAGGCGGGTTCTATCTCAGACGTTGGGTCATTCTCGATCGATGTATCCGTTCGCGATCTTCCTCGAGCGCCTCAATCTTGGCCGTTTGATGAACCTCGAGTTACGCATTGGATCAATGGTTCTTAAATCTGCACCGTTGGATGGTTCTCGAGAAACGTAACGATCTTGATCATTAATTTGAGCCGCATGATGAGCCTCGAATCTAGTGTCATTCTCGATCATATGAGATGCATCCAATCGTTAGATGGACTTGATGGTTTCTGGGTCGTTGGATCTCGTTGATTCGGTGCTCCTGGGTGTCGTTTTAGACTTCGAACTTCGATCATGACTATGAGATCTCATATCCTACGGATGATGGATTTCTTGCCGTTGGATAGTGTTTCTAATTACAAAATCACTTTCTAAGGTTTCTTTTATCTGAAAATTGCTAATTATCAACCCAATTTCACTTTCTAATTTGTGTAAACATTGATTTTTACTCAGAATGCTGCTAGCGTATCAGTATCTTTGGGTACATAGTCAGGAGTATAATAAGTCAATTTGTAATCTTTAACACCAGCTTTGAATCCAACATTTGCTTTAGTCTCTGTTTGTGGTGACATAAGTCCCTCCCCACAACTCATGAATTAAGAATTCTCACAACTATAAGGTCTACTCGACATGGATTAGGCGTTAATGAAACATTTCACATGAATCTTTCAAAAGATTATCAACTAATATTATCAATTAATCAGAATGATTCGGTTCGTTATTAAACCATGGTATTTGATTCGCCAAATACATCATTATTCATCTGCTTCTCACGTTCCGTGAATAGCCGGAACATTGAGGAATATCCAGAAAGGCATTTCGGGAATCGATCTGATTCTATCTCTGTTCGTTCCGTTTGTCATGCTATTTTAAGGATTTACTAATATTTTTTTTTAATTATTTAATATTACATTTATTTGATATCTTTCTATTTCTTTAATATTTTTAATGTTAATAATTAAAAATTTTGTATTTTTCATTTTCATGTATTTTTATTTATTTCATATTTTATTTTCAGATAATAAATTGTGTAATTATACACCATTATTTACATAATATTTGATTTATTTTTAATAAATAAATTTTATTTAATTATATGAATTTTTCTATGTACATATTCTTATAATATGTAGTATTCACATTTATTGTGCTAACACACACCTTTTTCATACTCATATTAACCTATATGTGTATTTATACTTTATTTTTATTTATTTCTTAAGCAACTCCTTAAATTTCATAATTAATTCCACTAAATTGTAATTTTCATTTAATTATCCTAATTTTTTTATTATATCTCCAATATAAATTATTTTTTTCATGTGCCAACCCACCATTTGCACCCAAAATTTTTTTAAATCTTTGAAATTAATTTATTCAACTTATTTTATTTATTTTAAATTTTTTGAAAAAATTCTGGGGTATTACAGAGATACAAACACTTGGATAATTTGTATGACCCTTGATCTATTGGAAAGTGGCATAAAAGATTGCCCTTTTTCTTCTTGATGAGAATAGAAAGAGAATGTTTAGGTCAACCCTTTTAGTCTTAACTAAATCTATTAAACAATGAATTGATTGAACCGTATAATGTTTGGGAGTGGTTGACATCTGTCTTATTTATTGAAATAATGAGTTAAATACTTGAAATGATTTACTGGCCTTTAAGCTCACCCCTTTTCTTTAAGCTTTCAGGGAATTGATAAATTAAGGCTACATGGGAGTCACCTAGAATATTTTCCTTAGAGATTGTATTAAATTGTTGGGCATATTCTCTTAATTTTGTTATTTGAGATTAATTTTGCTATAATAAAAAATTCGAGGGTTTTGTACCTTTTGATTGAATTAATAATATTGAATTATTTTATTAAGATATATTGCTTCCTTATTGAGAATGTTTATAAATTATTGTTACTCAAGAGATCACATAGATTTGAGACTAAAATGGAAAAAATGAAATACAGTAACGCCACTCGCCTCCCAGCCAAGTGGTGTGGTCCACATGTGAAAGGATTCGAGGGGAAGTTGGGTGTTATGTAGTGCAACAACTTATACAATATTGAAAAATGGTAGATATTGCATTGGCTTAAAAATGGGTAAAGCAAATTTCAATACTCTAATGGATAGTAGACAATTAATTGAATGCTTCGAAAGAGCTCATATATGCTTACCTAGTGGAACAAAAATTATAATTGTAATGCTCTATCATCTTCCATGTCTTGAAGAAATTTATTGAGTTTTAAATATATTCGCAAAAATGGATATTATATTGAGACAATGAATGAACATAGTGTTGAATACCTCTAATACACGATATATTTGAGAAGAAATCAATTATAGAAAAATTGTCATATTTTTCATTGGGTTTGTGCTATACAAAAATAAGTACAATCAAATCAAATGAAATAGTGAACCATAAGTTTACTGACCCAAATATTTATATTATTAGGCACAACCATTTAGGTCATCCTAGATTAATTATGATGAGAAAGATAATCAAAAGTGCACTCAAACATATATTAAAAAAAATAAAAGAGTGCGTACATCTAATGCTTCTCATGTGTCACTTGTTCTTAAGGAAAATCAATCATAAAGCCATTACGGGCTAAAATTGGGACTGAATCCCTAGTATTTTTGGAAGGAATTCATGGTGAGATATGTAGTTTCATTCATCCATCATGTGGACCATTTAAATATTACAAAAAACTAATAGACACATTTATAAGATGGTCATATGTGACTATGAACTTGTAACTTGGCATTTACGAGATTACTTGCTTAGATAATTCAATTAAAAGCATCGAGATTATCCAATGATAAACATTTGATTAGATAATGCTAGTGAATATTCTTCACATGCTTTTGATAATTATTGCATGTCTATAGGAATAAATATTGAACATCCTATAGCTCACATTCATTCGCAAAATGGCTTAGCAAAATTTTTTACAAAACACCTAAAACTATGTAACACCTCGATTTTCAACTGGACCTCTTGTCTTGTGTTACCTCACGTGTGGATCGTCATCCGTTGAAAATCAAGATGTTAATTAAATTTCTCTTCCGTCAAAAATCTTTTTCTTCAATTTCAATTTCCAAATCAAGTAGTAATTTTCAGAAAAATATCTCAAAGTACATTTTGTACAAAACAAAAGATCAAAATAATTTCTCAATGTATTCACCGGATTTCTGTCGTTAAATAAGACAACTTAAATTAGAGATTACAAATCATAAATCACGCAACAGAATCACTTTAAAACTTTTATTATAACGGAAAATGTAAAACATATAATATTGTTCAATAATCTGATCAACTGAATTTAAAAACAAATTAAATACACAAAAATCGTTTTAGTCGAAATAAATAAAATACGACCTCTAAAGCCACCTACCCTAGACGACCTCCCCATGAGTTGTCCAATAGAAAGTGCGAGTTTTCTAACATAGACTACTGTGTACTACGTCTAGGAGTTCCTAAAAAATAAAATGGGAGTGAGCTCGAAAGCCTAGTGGATCATTCCTACACATCACACGCATTATACATACACAATCCAGAACATTGCAAACACTTTCAAACATTAGGCGTTTCAAGCATTCATTTGGTTTTGGTTGAAGTCTAAGACTGGAAGAGGGTTGAGATGCCTCTCGGTATTCCCCATGATCTTGTCTAATCATAGAGGGTCTCGAGTACCATCTAAAATAAGTCAAGTCATTAGTATCACTGCCTAAGAGGGAGTACTTACCATGGCATCGTACCATCTCCCAAAGATTTTGAGCTGTCGCAAGCAGCTCAAGGTTGGGAATGCTTATGATCCGCCTTGTAGCTCGTCGATCTCAAGCTGTGGCATATACGAGATACCATCTCAATCAGCTTCAGGCTCGTTGATTGCACCGGTACGTTGATTCTTAATAACCATAATCTTATTTTAGTTTCCTTTACAAATTACTCAAGCATTTCGCAATCAAATAGATAATTTCTCAAATTATGCATACAATGCAATAGTAGTCTAAATACAAATGTTATGAAATGTAATCTACATGATAGTCGAATGAGTAACTAATGCCACCTAATGCATTTCCTCTATTTATGCATGCCATGAAATATTTATGCGTGAAATGAAAGAGTCATCACTCAGTCACATCATCACACAATCACTCCAAACAATTCACTCAATTTCATAATAAAATTTCTAATAACCTAGAATTATTTAAACAAATATTTTGAATTTTAAATCTATATAATACGTATGAGCAAGGAAATCATGCCCACTTGATTCTGTCGATTTTCAGGGCGACCTTATTTTTCTTCGAGATACTCGATACTCAAAAATGTAAAATCTGTAATTCAACAATTAATGAGATTCACTAATTTCTTAATTCACATTTAATCTTATTCAAATTATTTTTAAACTTAAATAATTATGTAATCTAAATATCAGTTTCAACTAATTTTGGATTATTTTTCAATTCTAAAATTTTATATATTCTAATTAAAATAATTTCTAAGTCTTCTAAATTTTTCTTAATTTGAATTTAAAACTTTAGTAATTTACTTCCAAGCCTTTTTCATATAATTAGATTTATGATAATTGAATCTTCACAAATTTAAATAATTTATTAATATCATAATTAATTTAATTACAAACAAAATAAGACTTTTAAATATTACACATTTAGTTTCAGGGCCTAAAATTTTATTCTTTTCTTATAAAAAATTTTAAACTTCTAAAGACTTATTTTTCACGCTTTCAACTAATTGAGTTTTCAAATTTTAAACTTCTAATAGTAAATAAAACTATTAATGTGTTGGAAATCATTTTTTTTTTCAATCTTAATTTAAAAGATTAATTACTCTATTTTTTTTTTAGATCAATTAGTCCTTATGTCCAATCATTAATAAATTATCTAATGTTAAACTTATTTGATTTGAATTGTTAAATAAATATTTTAAATTAATTTTCGTAATCGATTTAATAAATTTTTATTTGAATAAAAGATTTTAAATATTTTCTATTTAAATCTTATTTCTAATTAAAATTTGATTTTTAATATTTCAAACTTCGAATTTTCTAAGCCTTGATATTTATTTTCTTTTCTAAGCACCTATTAAAATTCGTAAGCATTGAAATTAAAATTCCTTTTGCACAAAACACATCAACTGCAAATTTCTTCTTCGCGCAGCGCAACAACGGCGCACCACCAGCAGTCCGTTCTCCATGTTCGAATCACACAAAATTTCCTCTTCTTTGAATCACGTAAAATAACTTCAACAGACCCAATTTTTTCAAATCACACCCAAAAATCCTAAATCATTCCTTTCTTCATTCATCATCTTCAAATCACATTCAAACGAATTTCCAGCAACTCAAGATTCAATTCAGATTCAGCAACTCTAATCTTCTCTTCATTCACCATTTTTGAATCACCTTCAACGCCAATTTTATTTTTTTCAGATTTGATTTTTTTTTTTCCCTTCCTCTTCATCGAACTAACACCATGGCTAGCACATAAGAAACCAAAAATTTCAGATTTCATTTTTCCATCTTCGTTCTAAACACAACCCGCTGGATTTCACGTTCTTCATCGTCTTCAAAACACCTAATCACTTTCAGCTCATCATCTTCTTCATCAAAAATTCGCACCAGCTAGATTTCATGCCTAGAAAGCCTAAAATTTCTTTTTCTCTTCTTTGAATCATGAAACTCAACCCAAAAATTTTAGATCTGAAAAATTTTAGGTTTGAAATTTTTTTTTTATCAAATTTCTTCTTTCACGAATTTGTAGAAACAAAACCCCCAAAATCAAAAACACACCTCGTCTTGTTTTCTTCTTCGTGATTCAGGCCCCAAATCTTAAAAAATCTAGCTTATATTTTCTTTCAAATTTTAGCTCTTCTTCTTTGCTTCTTGAATCATCTTCTTCTTCTTCTTCATCATTTCGGCCTCACCCCTTTTTTTTTTTGTTTTGGTTTGCATATCACGTTCTCTAATTCACACACAAACCAGAAAAATGCGATCCTCAAATCACAAACTCTCTTCATCAACCCAAAATCCCGAATCACAATGTTGAAAACGCCCCAAAAATCCTGATTTTTAGAATTTTTTTTTTCTGTTTTGACGTATCATAAACCCAGAAAATCAATCCTTGTTCCATTCCATCCTCTTTTCTTTGTTCGTCCGGCAGCAGCTGTAATTATCAACTATTACTGATTTTCATCTTCTTCGTCTTCATTTTACACAAACCAACAGTAGCAGTAACACACATAAACCCACAATGCACCACCATTTTTCTTCTTCCTCTGTTTTGACACACTCAGAAATAAAAAATCAACCAAAAAAATGAAACAAAACCTAGCCGTGCCTCTTCTTGTTCGTGCAACTACTGCTGCTGCAAAAACCCAACACTTTGCTGGTTTTCTCCTTCATTTTCCTTTTCACTTCGCCCTAATAACAACAATAATCTGTGTTCTTTTCTTTTAACTCACGTTTCCTCTGTTTTGTTTGTCTAATCATCCCTTCGAAACCCAAATCAAACCCCGAATCAAAGAAATTTCCAGATTTCTTCTTTCTTCTTTGAATTTATGAACACCGAACCCAGAATTTTTTATCTCAAACTCCAGATTTTTATCTTCCTTTAATTCGATTCTTCTTCCCCACTCTCAATCCTTCTTTCACCACCCATCAATCCTTCTTTCACCACCCAAAACAAACCCAGAAATTTCTGGTTGTTTCTCAAATTTCCAGATTTCCTTTTTGCAAAAATCAGAGCACATTTGTTTTATATTTTTGATTGATTTTTTTTTATTTATATATTTTCAACTTTCAGATTTTTTTCCAATCATTAATTCTTTTAATTTTTACTTATAATTTTATTATAGATATAGATATGTACAACTATATTTATTTTTTTCAATTAAAATTTTTATTCTGAACTAATAATCTCATCAAACACGAAATAATTCGATGTTAAGTTTCATTGTCCAGTAATAATTTCTTTTAATAAGAACAATTTGATATTTAATTTCATTAGGGCAACAACTTCAATCAATCAATATTAATGTTATTTTTGAACTCACTCTTTAATTAATTTTTTCGATCAACTAATATTTATTTTCTTTTTCAACATACTCTTAGATTTTTATTTATTATTATTATATTTTTTTTTCAATCATTGAGGACAAGCCTATTATTATTATTGTAAATATATTATTTATTTATTTATTATTTTTTTCATAAAATTATTCTTTAGATTATTTTTATTTTTCTTTTTGTTATTTTATTTTAAATTCTTATTTTTCTATGAAATTATATTTTATTCTATGTTCGCTCGCTACGTAGCACGCTCGCAAAATTTCGGGGTGTTACAATCTACCCCCTTTAAATAAAATTTCGTCCTCGAAATTTAAATCGAGTTAACTAGTGTTGTCAATTGATCTGTCTTTCCAAAAGCCCATTATGCTTCTATTGTGCTACTCTGATTCTACGCATAGGATACTTCCACCTTCAACTCGATCTTATTCCATCAGATTCATCGTCTTAAAATGATAAATGATGTCCATTTGTTGCTCCTTTGGAAACACTCCTTGAGAATTATTGAAAACTTCCTCAAGTTATTCACATAGTTTAGTAACTTCATACTGGCCACCACCTTCTGGCTTGAGGCATCACGTCTTCGATTGTCATTAGTGATTTTGGACTAATGTACATCCTAGTTTCAATGGAAAGACTATAAACATAGCCTTCTTTCTGAATTAATACTGTGAAGAACTACCAGTTCACAACCCTTGACATGGTTTAGTATAAGAACTATGATGTCCTAACCAAGGTGTTATAGCTTCCTACCCACCTATACCCT
Source organism: Tinospora cordifolia (assembly GCA_030144865.1). Classification (NCBI taxonomy): domain Eukaryota; kingdom Viridiplantae; phylum Streptophyta; class Magnoliopsida; order Ranunculales; family Menispermaceae; genus Tinospora; species Tinospora cordifolia. The sequence continues at coordinate 8,339 of JAJIYU010015089.1, forward strand.
TTCGCGTTTATGGTGCGAGGGTGACTCTAGGTGCATTGTCTCTAAGTTTTTGGTCGTCTTAATTGTCTAAGGGTTTATGCATCTAAGGCGACAGCAGTTTGTCTATTTTTTGGTATAGGAGTTTGGGTTATAACACTCAAAATAACCAGACTACATATATAACAGACAATCACCCAACAACAAAGCAAACAATACAAGCTAGCATACTGCAACCTCAAGCTTCCATCTGTGCTTCCAGGTCCGTGCCCCATCTTACACTGGCCCTTCTACATAGACTTCCATCCAAAATTACATTACACCCAAACAATGGCGCAAGTGTCTCAGTATCCATGACTGCAGATGTCCCACCATTTTTAACTGGGCCTTTGGTTAAAAATAGTGCGATAGTGCACCCACAGACGTGTTCTAAGGCTGATGCAAGCCCCACCATACTGTACCACCCCATCCTAGTACAATATAGTGCGTACAAGTTCAGCCAAAGAAATCAATCACTCACCAAACATGGTCTGTCATTCTCCACATTCAGGATTCCTCCGTACTCCCAAATCCCTATGCACCCCATCCTACATAGAGACCAAAGATACAGGTTCCTCCCAAACTCAGGTCCTGACCAAACAAGTGTGCATTCAAACACATTATCAATCTCTAACCTATGTCCTAAAAGTTTTTAATTTATTTATGATCCACTGTAATATCGAGATAGCACTCGGTCTCTACCTAGACCTTGGGTCTCATTACTTCACTTGGCTAGTATATCCTTCAATAGGATTGTCAAGTTTGACTTCATAAAACTTCTATGTGACACCCTCGTCTCAAGTTCTGGACCTTTCCTGCATAAGCATCAACCCTCAAGGATGTCTTTCCAAAGTAAAAGTCAAACTGTCAGGAATATCTACCCTGTATAGACAACAGATTCTCAAAGACGCCTACCAATACTCGAGACACACCTGCGACTGTGAACTCAAGCATGTGGGTATCACCCTAGTCTTTTCCTAGACTTCTAGTCACCTAATATTAATCTCTATCCAATTTTATACAATTAATCCTTGTGATACCATCGACCCCAAGTCTTAGACCTTTCCTGAGTAGCGATCAACCCTCTAGGACCTTTCATCAAAACAAGGTCAACCATCAGGCACATTTTCCAACCATAGAACATCACACCTTACGGGACCTTCATCATGAGAAGAGGTCAACTATTAGGGACAACTACCTGTACTCGTGTCATCCAACTTGAGTAACATAGCATCATTGACTCTCTTTTGGACTTCTACCTATACTACCACTTTTCCAAATCATATTCAGAAAAATTTCATTTTTTGGTGAAATCAAATCCAATAAAATTCATTTTCAATAAAAACCAAGTTCAATGAATATCCAATTCAATGAAAATCAGATCTGGTGAACTCAAGTACAGCCCAGTGTATCAAAATATTGGGCTCTGATACCATATTTGTAACACCCCGATTTTTAACTAGACCTCTTGTTATGTGTTATCTCACGTGTGGATTGTTGCTCGTTGAAAATCAAGATGTTACTTAAATTTCCCTTTCGTCAAAAATATTTTTCTTCAATTTCAATTTCCAAATCAGGTAGTAATTTTTAGAAAAATATCTTAAAGTACATTTTGTACAAAACAAAAGATCAAAATAATTTCTCAATGCATTCACCGGATTTCTGTCGTTAAATAAGACAACTTAAATCAGAGATTATAAATCATAAATCATGCAACAGAATCACTTTAAAACTTTTATTATAACGAAAAATGTTAAACATATTATATTGTTCAATAATCTGATCAATTGAATTTGAAACCAAATTAAATACATGAAAATTGTTTCAGTAGAAATAAATAAAATACGACCTCCAAAGCCACCTACCCCAGACGACCTCCCCATGAGGTGTCCAATAGAAAGTGTGAGTTTTTTAACGTAGACTACTATGTACTACGTCCAGGTGCTCCTAAAAAATAAAATGGGAGTGAGCTCGATAGCCCAGTGGATCATTCCTATACATCACACGCATTATACATACGCAATCTAAAACATTGCAAACACTTTCAAACATTAGGCATTTCAAGCATTCATTTGGTTTTGGTCGAAGTCTAAGACTGAAAGAGGGCTGAGATGCCTCTTGGTATTCCCCGTGATCTCTTATTATAGAGGGTCTCGAGTACCATCTAAAATCAGCTAAGTCATTAGTATCATAGCTTAAGAGAGAGTACTTACCATGGCATCGTACCATCTCCCAAAGACTTCGAGCTATCATAGGCAGCTCAAGGTTGGGAATGCCTACAATACGCCTTGTAGCTTGTCGAGTGGTGGCATATAGGAGATGTAATACCTCAGAATTTTGTAAATTAATTTCAAAGATTTTAATAAAATTTTAGGTGCAAATTGTGGGTTGGCACGTGATAAATAAAATATAGAAAAATTAAGCAAATAAGACATTAATTTGATAATTAAATAAAAATTAAGGTTTAGTAGAATTAATTATGAAATTTAAGGAATTGCTTAAGAAATAAATAGAAATAAAATATTTACACATATTGGCCAATATGTGAATGAATAAGGTGTGTGTTAGCATAATAAATGTTAATGTTACATATTATAGGAATATGTACATTGAGAATTTGTATAATTAAATAAAAATGTAGTGTACATGTATTTATTAAAAATAAATAACGCACTATTAGTGTATAATTATAAAAATTATTATCTGAAAATGAAATATAAAATAAATAAAAATATATGAAAATGAAAAATATAGATTATTTAGTTATTGACATTAAAAATATTAAGAAAATAGAAAAATATCAAATAAATATAATATTAAATGATTAGAAAGAGAAAAATATTAACAAATCATCAAAATAAAAAGAAATACACAAGAAAATCAAGTTTATATCATTTAGGAAGTGTCTAATTGGCAAAATTTCGGATAATAACAACTTAGAAAAGCAATTTGATAATTAGAAATTGCATCTAACGATCCAAAACAAATCTGTAAAATCCAACGAATGAGATTGAAGTCCAAAACGGCACCCAAGAGCACCGAATCACCCAAATCGAACGGCTCACGATCGATCATTTCAATCCAGTGGTCCAGATCACAAGCGCCAAAGGTTATTCGCGAACGAGATCCAAAAATGCAACTCAAGGATGATCTGCACGATCCAACGGTTCACAACACGGACGCAAGATCGTGATCATGAACGTGTGCATCAATCGAGGATGATCAACGGCCTAGAGTGAATTCGTTAAATTCGATCGCGATTCAATACTGCACTCGAGGTTGATCAACGGCCCAGAAAAGCGCGTTCCATTAATCGTGAACCGAGTACTGTGATCGAGGTTGATCGGACGTCCCAGATCTCACCCGCCTGATCTCAATCGCGAACCCAGTGCTGCGATCGAAGAAATCCAACGGCCGATGTTCCACCTGCCCGATCTTGATCACGAACGCAATTTCGAGGACGATCCGACGGTTGATATCCGATGCTCCAAATTAAATAATCAAAATTTCGAATTAAATCAATAAAAATACATTAAAAATTCAAAAATTGGTTTTTAAAATCCCAAAAATTTCCAAAAAAATTAGTTGCTAATCTCTTGTGCTTGGGGGGCACGAAAAATTGAATTATTGGCAAGTTTCTTACAATTAGAGCACCACAAACTTGTCATTCTATACACTTTTGAAGCCTATATAAACCTCCCATGCTCACACTTTAACTCATCCAAAGAAACAAGAGTTGAATTGTCATCTTGTTCTCTAAGCCTTCTTCTTGGCTCTCCTTCTCACTTTTTTTTTCCTCTTGTGTGTGAGAAGTTCATTGGGTTGGGAATTGGTTTTGGGTGATTCTCTTGTTGTTTGAACTTTGAGAGCTATTGCTTCAACTTTGGGGAGAAAGCAACATAAGGTGGAAGTGATTTCTCTTACACCCCTTTTTCTTATTCAAAGTTCTAGCATGTTCATTGTATGTATGGTTTTAAAATCAAAAGATTTTCAGTTCTAATATTCTAAAATAATTTTAAGTTTTAGATTTGATTCATATTTGAATTTATGCATGCATATTGATCATGCCATGCCTAATATCATGTTTAGGTTTTATTTCAATATATGATGCATGATTGTGAGTACTCCATGATTGAATTTTCAGTTTGATCATATGCTGAATTTATTTATTTTAGTCTCATGTTCTAAAATTTATTTTATGAGTCTAGAATATGTGATTTAACAAAAATGATGGTGATAATAACCACATACCATTATAGCACACATGTGGGGTGCTATGGATGTTCTTTTCATATGGTTTTAAGACCAAAGTACTTGGTTGGTGGGTAATGTCCCTTGAAGTCCAAAAGTCCAATGAATTGGCTATAAAAAGCCATATTTCACTCTAAGGAGGTACTTTGTTACGAACATCAAGGGCTTCAAAAACTCTTTTGGTCTAAATCACAACTTTAAACAAATGATTGTTTGAAACGCCTAATGTATGCAAGTGTTTGAATTATGGACGTGCTATTGTTTTGAGTTTGAAAAATGGTTGTTTGATAAAGATCCACTGAGCTATGTGCTCACCCCTT
>JAJIYU010015090.1:0-12865 GCA_030144865.1 Tinospora cordifolia
GTGTCCTAAGTCAGTGGGAGGAAAGAGTCAACTCAAAGAAAGAAACACATTATCAAGTTGACTTGGAGGAAGAGTTTGAATATTTGGCAGACCTCACTCTGACAAACATTGTTCTTGAGACGCCACGAACGAAGGAGGAAGAATTGATGGAGACTTTCAGTGGGGCGACAACTTCATTGAAGGAATTGAGGAAAGCTTGACAAGCCAAGGTATGTAATAACACTTTCCTCACTCTTGCCTCACAAGAAAATGTCAACACAAAGACAACCTAGATACAACCAAGAGAAATTGAGATATTCTAAGAGTGTCTTGGCCTATTACATGCAAAATCAAGAAGGTCAAATTGAGAAGTAGAAGCAGGAAGGGAAATTACAATTGTTGCAACTCATAATCGATTTGGGGGCCATGCATGAAGCTCATTAACAAGAACAGGAAAGGGTAAGGAGGTTCCTGCTGTCCATCAACATGCAATTTGATAGCCAAGAGCATTGAACAAAAATTATACTTCCCTTCAAACTTTGACATTTGAAATAAGAATTGATTTGAAGAGTTCGATTAAAAAAAAAAAACCCATGTAAATACTAAAAGATGCATAATTTCTATTTAAAATGATGAAAACATATAAAAATCAATACATTTTACATATAAAAATAAAAATATAATATATAAATATAATGGTTTCAAACATGTATTTTAACATTAACAATATTTAATTCCTTTTTTTTTTTTGGAAAAGAAACAACATATTATTATATATTAAGAATTTTATATTAGTTACTTGTGTAGTCTACAAATTTTGCCGATATCTTTGAAGTTTTCACGAATTTCGCAAAAGCCTTCGAAGTTTGCATGAATTTTTGTAACTTTTCTTTTACAATTAGACTTTGGTTTGGTGGTAAAAAAATCCGAAATAATTTGTCAAATTTTGCAAAAATTCGATGAATTTTCATTCCTTTGCCAGGAGAATTGATAGGTTGTTGGTTTATGATAAAGATCCTTAGTTAGAACATTAAAGGATGTGGTTCCTCCAAGTTGTGGGCCATCAAACACAGTTTATGCAGCTAGAGCTAACATAGTATCTGTGAAGGAAACCAAAAAAATGAAAAAGGGACTATTCAATTGTTTCTTCTTTGTGGCGTAAAAGATTTGTTTGATGGGTCGAGCTTTTGGCAAATGGGATGTCTAATGAAGTGGCAATCATGTGGGATTCTAGAACGATTGATGTCCTAGACAATATAGAAGGTCTATATATATATATTTTTTTTGGAACTGGAAACTATTATTAATAATAATAATAACTATTACATAATGCCGGATGAGATATCTGGCTAATTACATTGTCATGGACTGAAAAATGGATCCCCCATTACATGCCCAATCCCTAAAATTGTATCTCTTCCCAAGCTTTGTACAGGATACCCAAGTTGCAAACAAAACATTTGAACGTTCCCATATTATGCGTTTCGGATTGTACTTTTTCAAAAAGAGTCTTTCATTTCTTTCCTCCCAGACTGCATACCAAACTGCTAGGAGAATCATCTTCCAATTCTTCTTGTTTCATCATTAGCAGGAATCTGGAACCACGCCCCTTCCTGCGGAGGAATTATACTTTGGCATTGCAGATTCCATAGTCTCAAAATTTCCTTCATCACCCTGCATGTTCCCATAATATGATTGGTGTTGTCTTCCTCGTTCCTGCATAACAAACATACAGATGGGTTAAGAGCATGATTAGGCATTCTTTTCTGGATATTCTCTGTTATTTTCCGCTTGTTAAGGCTTATAATCCAAGCTAAAATTCTAGTTTTTAACAAGGCTTTGGTCTTTCATATAAAATTAGCTGGGACTATCGGATGGTTGAGGGTCGTTGCTGTGAGATTCTTCATAAATGATCCTACTGAGAATCTGTTGTTCGAGCCATCCTGCCAAATTGGGTGGTCCTCCTCCGTATATTGAAGGTTGAAACTATAAAGAGTATTTAGAATACCACTGAGCTCCTCCATGTGATCTTCTCCCACTTCTCTGTATAAATGGAGGTTCCATCCCCTTTGTATCTCGTTTCCTTCACCATCTTCTGTTCTAAATTCCTGGATTGGGCCTTCTTTTTTTGCAGACAGATTATAAATATTGGGGAATTTCTTCTTCAGCTCCGCTTTTCCACACCAAATGCTTCCCCAAAAGTCCACTGTATTTCCTTTACCTACTTTCCAGGTTATATAAGGTCTTAGCTGGTCGTAAATCTTAACAATGTCCTTCCACGAGGCTCTATAACTGCACTTCCTGTTAATTCTTGCTTCCCTTCCATATGCTTTTGATCCATGTATACTGCGAATAATCTTCGCCCAAAGAGAATCTAGTCTGTCCATCATTCTCCAGGGCCATTTTCCTCTTAAGGCCACATTTTTCCTCATTAGTTCTCCAATGCGAAGACCCCCGTTTTCCTTGGATTTACACACTTGCTTCCAGTTGACCGTGCTCTGGCTTTTTTCCTTGTCTTCTTGCTTCCATAAAAAGTTCTTCAGGTGTTTCTTCATCAAGCCTGCTATCTTAGCTGGTAGCTTGAATAGCGACAAGTAGTATGTTGGTAGGGCTTCTAAGACTAAATTAATAAGTAGTAATCTGCCGCCTCTTGACAGATAGCTCTTCCTCCATCCTGCCATTCTTCTTTTGATAATTTGTAAGGCTGGTTCCCAAAAATCTGTCCTATGGGGGTTACCCCCAAGCGGCATTCCCAAATACTTTATTGGCCATTCTCATGTGTTCACCTCCAACTCTTCAGCTATTTTCTTGATTCTCTCCTCTTCAATGTTAATTCCCAACAGTTGGCTTTTATTTCCATTGACTTTCAAGCCTATCAGAAAACAGAAGGCATTCAGACTCTCCTTGATTATTTCAATTTCCTCTTTGTTGTCTCTCATAAACAAAAGACAGTCATCTGCAAATAACTGGTGGATTAGGTAATTTTGTGTCTTCCTATTATTAGACCTATTAGTTTTCCTTCCTTCTTCGCTTGCCCCAGAATGCGAGTGATAGTATCTGCTACCAAGGTATATAAGAATGGGGAGAGTGGATCCCCCTGTCTGAGCCCTCGCTGCCCATTAATTTTGCCTCTAGGACGTCCATTGATGAATATGGAATGGTTGGTTGTTTTAATACACGCTTGCATCCATCTCCTCCATCGTTCTGCAAATCCTTTCTTTTGTAAAACAGAGTCCATAAAGTTCCATTTTATTGAGTCATAAGCTTTGGCGAAATCAACTTTCAAGATCAAACCTTGCTTATTCTTTATCCTGCATTCTTCTACTACTTCGTTTGCTACCAGCACAACATCCAAAATCTGTCTATCCTTCACAAACGCCATCGGGTGATCACTTACTGTATGAGCAAGGATTACTCTTAGCCGATTAGCTAGGGTTTTGGCTATGATCTTGTACAGGCTTGTGATCAAGCTTATTGGTTTAAACTCCTCCATTTTCATAGCATTGTTCTTTTTTGGGATGAGACAAATGTATGTCTCATTCACTTTCCTATTCACCACTGCGTCCCTGTGGAATTCTGTCATACAATCATAATGTCCTGTTTCACTGTACTCCATTCTTGTCGGAAGAATGACACAGTGAATCCGTCTGGACCTGAGGCCTTATTCCTGTCACTCTGTTGCCTACTTCACTTCTTCTTCGTTAAAATCTCGTTCTAACCACTGTTTGTCTTCTTCTGATATCTGTTGCCACTGGAGACCTTGGCAAAGCTAATAATCTTCCGATATTTGTTGAAAATTGACATGAATTACATTGGCAAAGCTAATAGCATTAATCTTATCAAAGCCAGTCTTCCTCTTTTCAATAAGCACGCTCTTTTCCATCAATCAATTCTCTTCACCAGTTTTGCCATCACTGGTTCCCAAAATTCTGAAGTCATTGGATTCCTACCCAATGGAAGCCCCAAATATTTCATTGGACACGATCCCATAGAACACTCCACATCCCTAGCTATGTTCCTTAGTTACTCACTATCCATATTTATTCCCACAAGTGACTTTTTGAGAGATTGACTATCAAACCTTAGAATTTGCTAAAACCTTGTATGATTGAGATGGCATTCTTGATCATCGCTTCATCCCCTTGTAGAAGGAACAAGGTGTCGTTTGCAAATTGCAAGTGAGAAATTTCACCTTGTTCCTACCTATGCAAAATCCTCGAATCAAACTTGTTGTTTGGCTTCTAAGAATTAGCCTCTTGCAACAATCTGCAACAATGGTAAAATAAAAATGGCAATATTGGATCCTTGGTGTAGGCCTCTATCAACTCTTATCTTACCCCTCAGACCCCTATTAATAATTATTGAGTATGAAATCGATTCCAAACCACATTCCCTAGGCTTGTTTTGGATTAGCCACAATCCTCTCTTTTCGGGCTATTCTACGTCTGACTGGCTTAGAGGATGGGGCCATGTATTATAATTAGGGAGGTTTTTTCTCCTTTTTGTGTGCCATATTGGCTTTGTTTTGTCTTGTAATTTTCTAACCCTTTTTAATAAAATTTCGTTTCTTTAAAAAAAAAAAGGTCGATTCCAGACACCAGACAATCCATGAGATCCATCTATTTTGGAATCTTTCTTCTTCATTATGTACAACAAGAATTTCCATTCCACCGAGTCATATGCTTTAGTGAAGTCGATCTTCAAAACACCTCCGGTCTTCTTCTTGGATCTATACTCTTCAACAACTTCATTGGCTATAAGAATTGCATCCAAAATTTTTCTTCCTTCCATGAAAAAGAACTGGTATAGTTCAATAATTTTATATAAAGTTGTCTTCAACCTTATTGCTAGCACCTTCGATACGATCTTGTATAGGCTAGTAGTCAAGCTTAGTGGCCAAAAGTCCTCCAAACTCCATGAGTCACTCCTCTTTGAAATTAGGCATATATGTGTCTCGTTTGTCTGATTATTGATAACTCTCATCCTGTAGAACTCCTCCATCACATTCCTATGGTCTTCCTTCACTTCCTCCTAGTGCTTCTAGAAAAAATCCATTGTGAATTCGTCAAGGCCCAGGTCTTTATTACCATCACAACTTACCACATCCATTTAAAACTCCTCTTCTATAAAGGGGCCTTTAAAATCACCTTCCTTCCTCATTTGAGATCACACCTCAATCTATTCCTTCTATCTCCCATCTTCATTCTTTTCTTGAAGAAAAAACATTATTAAAGTATCTTATTATCTCCCTTGCCAGCTCTTCCTTGGACTCAATCAATCTTCATCCTCTAATTCGATCTTTGAAATTGTGTTCTTGTTTCTTCTTAAGTTCAACATTCTATGGAAGAACTGAGTGTTAGCATCCCCTTCTTTTATCCATTAGATTTTTGCCTTTCATAGAGCCACTCTATCTTCTCTTATGTAGATTTCAGCTAAAACTATTCTATAGACATGCCTAAGAATGCTTCCTTCCTATAGCCACTGCCCTTTTTCTTCCTTCTCTTCCAATTCTCAAAGCTTTCCAACTACTTCATCTCCCCCATTTACCAAACACTTCCTCCTCCTATTTCTTGAGCCACTCGTTTTTGAACCTAAACGATGCCAGTCCTTGTTTCACCACTATTGTATATAACATCATCGATCTATGATCCAAAGTAACTCTAAGAAAGAGTGTTGGTTGTATGCTAGAAATACTTTTTCCCAACCATGGGAAAACATGAATCTATCCAATCTTCAAACCATGTATATTTAGTGTTCATTAACGGACAGGGTCTTACATATATAGTTCTCTGATTAGTAGATCAAATTCTTGCATACTTCTTGTTAGTCTTCCACCATTCGATTTTATCCAATGAATCTTATGATGTTCAAGTCTTCACACACACACACACACACAAAAGAACTAAATGGAATTACCGGAATCAATTACACGAATTGAAGGAGAAGTCATGGACGGAAGGAGACGCCGGAATGGGACATGGAAAGAGGACAGACACACAAGAAGGAATGGGGGGAGGAGACAAAACGGAGGAAGATCAAAGTTCTACGATCAAGGAACAAATCGATATGACGCTGGAGCAACAACAATCAGAAGAAAGGCCTTTGACAATGGAAGGAGAAGACATGTGAATGGGAAAGGGGGAAATGAAAGGCAGTCTAGGTGGACACACGTTGAATAACCATACGTGGAAAAAACAATGTGGAAGGAGGTTTTGTTTCCCACAACGATGAAGGAGGAAGATGGGTGGATAAAGGTTCAAAGGAAGAAAAGAGACAAAAAAGTTTTGGTTAAACAACCACCTACAAAATTGGTTACCACTTACCAAAAAAAGTATATTCTTCCTTGACATATTCAACGGAGTAAATGCAAAGTGACGAGAAAGACGAAGGGGGAGTGGGAATACATTATGTTCCCAACAAAATATAAATATTTCTCGTACTGTCATGCAAGAGACTCGTGCAAGGTAATAATCAAGGACACCCAAAATCGCCAATATCATATAGTGGTGACAAAGGAAGATCTGCAATGGGTGAAAAAAACTTCGAGAAGGCGATCAACAAAGGAGGGTTCAAACAACAAACGAAGGTCCTTAGAAGCTCGAGCTACAGCATAACGATGGATGTGCTGGGGAACGAAAGAGGAAGATTCCTCAAGCTAACTAAGATGGTGCAAGGCCAACATGAGAGTGTGGTCATTTCGGAGGAATGGACGACAGAAGCAGGGAGAAGTCTCTGGAAAACACTAGATTTAGTTGTTAAAGAAGAGGCGGAATGCCTAGCGAAAGAAGAGAAAAAGACAGAAAGCTAGAACAAAGGAAGCAGGGTGAGGAGAGCAGCTTGATACAGGATGAAAGAGAAACCAGAAGCAAAGGCTACTGGTGTCGTGATAAAGAAGGGGGGAGAAGACTTAAGAGATACGGGGAGGAAGGGATTGGAAGACAGAGAACGACGAACCAAAGCTCATGTTCAGCGGTGAAGTTTCTCATCATACGCACACATGACGAGACCCCATGGAAGATCATCGAATGATCCTTAAGGCAAATGCTGAAGAAGGAGATACACATTTGGAGGCTAGACATGGCCAAAGGGATGATTCTCTATCAAGAAGATGAGGATGTTCGAGTATTAAGGGCTGAGAAGTACAAGACCCTCCTTGGAGGATTCTACATTGATGAATGGTCGGAGGAAACGACCTATTTAGGAGCAAAAGTAGCTTGCCGGAATAGTTGGATGGGAATCAAAGGAATCACATCGGAGAACTGGAACATCTACACTTTTGGAAAAATCGATGAAGCATGCGGCGGCTTGTTGGACATCGCAAAAATCACCCGCTCAAGTTCTTCAATAGAGATGGCTTTTCTCCGCCTTCGTCATCACGATTTAGGATTTCTGCTAAAAGGCTTTGACATCTATGACGAGCAAAGGATTCAAGAACTCCGGCTAGTCGAAATCGAGCGAAATTGGGGCATGGAGATCAAAGAACTCGAGACACAAATCTTGGAGCAGTTCATTGAAAACCACTGTGGACGACTGCTGGAGCCAGGACGATGGTGGTACGGTGATCGGAGAAGTGAGGAGGTGGTGATCACCAGCACTGACGAGGATGACGTGGATTTCTAGGTGGAGGTACAGCTAGCAGACCTCGAAGTCAAAGGCAGCGGCGGGGTGGATGATGAGGTCAGAATGACTCATCATGGTGGATCAGGGACCAATCGCCAAGCGACGCGCCACAACGAAGAACGGTATGCATTTAATGCAAAGTCGGACTCTTATTTTGGTGGTCAAGGCTTATCTAATCCGATTCAAATTCAAGGGAGTGGACCAAATGAGTTGGGCCTAGAAGAAAGGGCCCACACCTCATACTAGGCCAGGATAGACGAACCCAATCGAAGTGGGCCTCGAAAAGGAGTCACTTTGGATGAGCAAGAACAAGATACAATTGTGGATAAGCCCAACAGAGACGAAAATAAAGTAGTGGGCTGGGACCTAAAGGGGAAAGTGGACAGACCAATTGTCCAAGTGTACAGTTAGGTTCGAAATAAACAGAGTCGAGACAAGATGGGACTTTTGGCCTAGTGGAAAGCCCGGAATGAAGGATGGAGATTAGATTCAGATACCGACTCAGATTTCTACGACTACCTGATCACGAGCCAGTCGGAGAAGGTGCCGGAGACACCTCATATGGAAACAGGAAGAGCATTCAAGCATGGGGCTGAGTAAGGGACGTACCATAACCAGGCCAAGGTGTGTAACCTTTACTCAAACTACTCTCCTTCTTCTCCCCTCTCCACTTATTCCTCTCTAAGCAACTCGGAATCAGAGTTTTCGAGCTACATCCCGGCAACGAATAACGAAAGTCATGACAAAAGAACACATACTTACAAAGACAAATCAGGCCACAAGGAGATTTGGCGGAGGGGGAAAAGGAGATGCTCGGAACACAAAATCATAACAAATTGATGAAGGATGATTAAGAGGCAGAATACGAAAGAGTCAAGGATTTTGTGCAAGCCATCAAAGTGCAACTCGTTGTGGCACAGTAAATGGAGGATAAGGTCTCTTGGACGTCTAGTTTCAATGAAGATATTAAACTGGAACGTTAGAGGATGTGGGTCCATGGAAAAAAGGCGAGCTATCCATCGCACTATGGGTGCCTCACATGCGAACCTCATTTGCTTGTAGGAGTCCAAAAGAGAAGTAGTGGACCTTCCCTTGGTCTCAAAGTTATGAAAAAAATGCTTTGTTGACTAGACAGAGCTCCCAACAGTAGGTTCGGTAGGGGGATTTATCATTATGTAGGACATCCAAAGCATGTCGGTCTAGAAAATATGGGAAGGCTCCAATTCCATTACGGTGACCATCACTGTAGCAAATAAGGAGACGTGGTGGTATACAGCGGTGTATGGCCCATGCGACGATAGAGGCTGAGAAGATTGCTTGACTAAACTTGCAGCTGCTTCCTCTCATATTAATGGCCCGTGGCGCATAGGAGGTGACTTTAACATGGTCAGAAATATGGGAAAAAAGAAAAATTGCAGCTTTACGAAGGGCACTATGAGAAACTTTGAAGACTGGATTCACGATATGCAGTTGTATGAACCAGAACTAAGAACTTGTCCTTCACTTGGAGCAATTGTAGATCCTCCCCAACCATGTCTAAGTTGGACAGATTTCTCTGCAACGACAAATGGTTAGACAGATTTAGTCTTCAAAGAGTGTGGGGAATGCAAAGAATAACCTTATACCACTGGCCTATCATCCTCGATATCGAGGAAACAAAATGGGGACCAGCACCTTTCCTATTTGAGAATGCATGGCTTCAAAACCCAGAGGTTAGAGATATAATACAATAGGAATGGGAGAATGACACCAATAGGGGATGGGCAAGGTACAAATTTATGATAAAACTTCAAAATTTGAAGATATGGTTGAAGCAGTGGCGAACCAGACAAGGAACACGAGATCAGACCATACAAAAGGAACTGATGGAGAAATTGGAAGCTCTAGATAAAAGACTGGAGACGGAAGAGTGTTCGAACCTGTGGGAGGAACGTCGACAGTTGGTTGGAAAAATTACAGTTTCGGAAACTAAACAAGAAAGAAAATGTCGTCAGCAGGCTAAACTACAGTGGGCCAAGGAAGGGGACGTTAACACAAAGTTCTTTCAAAGAACTTTGTCTTTATGAAAGTCCAGAGCAACTATCAAAAAGTTAGAAGATCAAGAAGGTAATCTATTAGAAGAAATGGAGGATGTCCAGCAGCTGATTACAAAGTATTTTGACCAGCTGTTCTAAGAGAATTTTGGTCGAAAATGGGAAGTGGAAGGTTTACAATGGAATCAAATTTCTGAGGAAGAAAGCATCTAGATGGAGTGAGATTTTGAAGAAGAAGAGATAAAAGTAGTTGTCTTTAGCTGCAATGGCAACAAAGCCCCAGAACCAGATGGTTTTACCATGTATTTCTTCCAAAAGGAATGGGAAACAATCAAAAAAGATCTATGCGAAGTCATGAAGGAGTTTCATGGAAATGCGGTGATCAACAGAAGAGTTAATGAGATGCATATTTGCCTTATCCCAAAGAAGTACAATTCTATGAGATTGATTGATTTCAGACCTATAAGCCTGATAACAAGCCTCTACAAAATCCTAGCTAAGACATTAGCAAAAAGACTGAAGACGATCCTACCCAAGATTATCAGTGAGCATCAACTTGCGTTTGTTAAGGACAAACAAATAACAGATGCAATTCTAATAGCCAACGAGGTGGTTGAAGATTATAGGGTCAATTGCAAAGAGGGCTTGTTGCTAAAAGTAGATTTTGTCAAAGCTTTTGACTCAGTCCGTTGGAGTTTTTGGATTTTGCTCTCAAAAAACAAGGATTTGGAGATAGATAGCGAAAATGGATTCAAGGTTGTCTTCAAACAGTAAATTACTCGATCTTTATTAATGGAAGACCTCAGGGTAAGATTGATGGCCACAGAGGGTTGCGCCAAGGGGATCTGCTGTCCCCGTTTTTGTTAACGATAGTTGCAAAAACTTTCACTCGCCTCATGGAGAAAGCCAGCAAAGGAGTGTTGCAGGGAATGAAGGTAGGTAAAGACAATATTCATCTAACACATTTGCCATTTGCAGATGACTGTTTGATTTTCATGCAAAAAACAAAATCAGAAATTCATATGGTTTTGGATGCCCTCCGAACCTTCTGCCTATTGTCAGGACTAAAAATAAATGGCACTAAGAGCCAACTATTGGGAATTAATGTAAGTCAAGGGGAGATTAAGACAATGGCAGAGGAAATGAAGGTAGCTCCAGGGGAATGGCCTCCAATGTATTTGGGGATGCCTTTGGGGGAAACCCTTTCAAAACTGACTTTTGAGACCCTGTAATCCAAACCATTAAAAGGAGGACTGTTGTATGGAAAAGAAGCTATTTATCTAGAGGGAGAAGATTACTTCTGTTGAAAACAATTTTAGAGGCGTTGCCAACTTACTACATGTCCATCTTCAAGGTCCCACAGAAAGCACTACAATCATAGAAAGCAAATGCGGGATTTCCTCTGAAAGCAAGAGGAATCTGAGAAGGGCCATAATCTGTGCAAAACAATCCAAAATGGAGGCCTTGGAATTGAAAAAATCATTAAAAGAAGTGCATCTTTAAGTGCTAAATGACTATGGAGAATGATGGACAAACCAAAGAAAATGTGGGCCAATAGTGCGCGAAGCATCCATGGCTCAAGAGCCTTCGGGAGAGAAGCGGTTGTAAACAGAAAATGCAGCTATAGAACTTTGTGGAAGGACATATATAACCTTTATGACCACTTTAGACCTCACATCCGCTGGAAGATCAAAAAAGGGGATCAAGTGAGCTTTTGGGAAGATATATGGTGCGGTCAAGACTCTTTGCTAGAGGCTTTCCCTTGTATATATGGGCTATGTTTGCAGAAAGAAGGAATTGTAGCTGATTTCAGAACAAGGGACAATGAAGGAAACAAGATCCAATGGGGATGGAACCTACACTTACAAAGGCATATAGGAGATAATCACTTGGAGGAGCGAGGAGATCTGCTAAACAGATTGAACGGATTCAATCTAAGTGAAACAGGGAATGAAGATAAACCAGTTTGGTATGGAAAAGGAAACCCTATATTCTCAGTGAAGTCAGCCATGAGAAAGTTGATAAACCAACCATCCGACCACACAAGCATCCTGATGGATTTTATTTGGAAAATCGAAGCTCCCCTAAAAGCTAGATTTCTAGTGTGGCTGATTGGTCTTAATAAACTTATGACTAATGAAAATCTTCAACGAATTCTTCCTTCATACTCTTTACAGCCTTCCATGTGTATCATGTGCAGAGAGAAAGAGGAAACAACCAAGCATCTATTCGAAAACTGCAGAATGACAGCAGCCGTGTGGAACAATTGGAACCGACAGCATAGCTCCATATGCCCCCAAATGCAGATAATTTGTTCCAAGTGCCAGAAATAGCAAAAAGAGCCCATATTAATCATTACTAGAAGATGATCCTAGTATCGGTCTGGTATACTATTTGGGAGGAGCACAATAGAAAACTGTTTTTTAACAATGACAGGATGGCTAATATGTTATGGGAGAGATCTAACCTTTTGTTTGCCAGTTGGATCACTACATCTAAACTAGGAAAGGGATATAGTTTTGCAGAATAGTTATGTAATGGGGGAACAATCCTCCAATCTTTTTTAGTTTTTGTTTGTATTTCAGTCGATCATTAAGATCGGATATCTCATCCGACATTTTGTAATATCTTTTACTTAATAATAATATAGTTTCAGTTTCAAAAAAAAAAAAAGTCTTTACACACACACACCCCAATTCTCCCCACATAAAACTGAAAGTTTGGCTAGCTCATCCCAAAATTGTTGTTTGTTTGCAGTGTTTGAAGGCCCATAAACACTAGTTAACCATCAAGAATTATTTGAATCTCCTTTTATCAACATCGTAGCTAAGAACATCCCCATTACATTCATTTCTATCTCCACCAATCTTGAATCCAACATTACTGCCACTCCAACTGAGCCTTCTACAGACATATAGGAACAACCTTTCTATCTCATAAAAAAAAAAAAAAAAAAAAAAAAAAAGAAAGAAAGAACTAGTAGTCATAACTATTTCTTGGAATAATGGCAACCGGAAGGCGAATGGGACGGAGCGACCAGCAAGTGGCACAAGGAGGATGGCAAACAAAGGACGGAGACCGATCGTCGACAAATAAGGTTAGGAGTAGGAAGATTGGTAGATGAGGCGTCGGGAGAGAAGTCCAAGAAGAACTGAGTAGGTATAAAGGAACAATAAGTGCTGAGGAAGGAAGACGAGGCGGTGGAAAGAAAAGTTATCGCTCGGTACTTATTG
>JAJIYU010015091.1:0-12862 GCA_030144865.1 Tinospora cordifolia
GCGCAATAACTAGCGCACAAGAAAAAGATGCGGCACGGGAGATACCGTGGCATAACAAGCGCAATAATTAGCGCATAAAAAATAAATATAATATTATAATATTATATAAATCTTAGGTTTATATAATAATATAATATTATGATATCATATAAACTTCAGGTTTATATGATATATATATATTTTTGGCAGGGTCGGCGACGCAACAGCAAAGACTTCGACGGACCAGCACTAGTAGCAACGTCAATGGTGCGAGGTGAACAATGAACAACGATCGAAAAAACGACAAATAACGGCAATCGTGATGCAAACACAGCAAACACGATCAGCAACGCCAAACAACGAACTAGAGGCGATTGTTAGCATAATAGGTGATTCTGGTTCATTCTCGGTGTAGAGAATCATTGCACAATCAGCAACAGCAAACATTAAAACGGTGTACAGAATGACGATCTTGTGAAAGCTAGAGTTTTGCTGCAGCGCGGTGGTGAGCAAATGAAAAAAAAAATGGCGTTGACGACCAAGAAAAAAATAGCAGCAGATGCTAAAAAAAATGGTAGAAGAAAACGGTGAGCAAAAAAAGGGGCAGCACCGGCGAGCAGGGAGAAGGGTAGCAGCGGTGAACAGAAACGACAGGAACAGAGGCAGACGGAAGATTGGCAGCAACAGTGAGCAGGATGGCCAGCAACGGTCACGATGGTGATAGGAAACTAACAGAAACCAAAAGAATAAAATATTATTCACTGATTTTCACCGGCCAAACATCGTGATTTCACTGATTTCCGCCAGCCAGTTGGCCGACGAAATGCCAAAAAAAAAATTACATAGAACCTAGCTCTGATACCACGATGAAAAGATGAAATAATATTGATTTGAATTGAATTACAATGATATTACAATAGTATAAATAGATAATATCATAAATATATAAAAGAAAATATATAAATATAAGATATTGAATAGATATTATATATTATATTGATAAGATATTATAATATATTATATAATATCTTATATGATAAATAAGATATTATAATAATTGATAAGATATGTTAATATATTATATAACATCTTATATGATAAATAAGATATTATAATAATATACTAACAAATATTATTTTCTAAATGGGCAAGAAGCAAACTTTTATTTTACCCTCTTGTACGAAGACAGAATATTGAGCACAAACAAATACATCTAAGTTGTTATGAATTTGATAATAACAATCTCTATTGTAATAACATAAGCATTACACAAGAAATAAATTAATTAATTAAATTTACAAAAAATCAATTTTAGCAATATTTTTATAAATATGTATAAAAATATAAACTTTTTCTTATAATACTCTTTTTTTCTTACTTTAGGCCGTTGTGAATCGTCTTGGATTATAAGCTTCTTTTATAAATCCTCTCTGGCAAATCCATCAATCTAGTGTTTGTTCGATGGATGGAAGAAGGAGATCGTATTCTTCATATAACTGAGATGTTGATGAACCAGTCATGTTTCAAAATTTGTTGTCTTTTATCGGTCCTATTGGCGTTGATCGGTTCTTTTTTGCTGGAGATATAGCCTTCTCAAGTGAATCCAGGTTTTCTTTTTTCATGTTTTCTGGAATTTGATGTGTGTGCTTGAGCTTGTGGATCTACAGACCTGCATTTGAAGTAGCGCAATTGTTTTTTTATTTTTTTCTTTTTTTTTTTCACCAAGGTCTTCATGTATGATGCTTGAAACAAAGTGCTGAGATTCCATAAATGTTTGAAATTCACATTTAATATTGCCAGTAGCTCCGCACAGGCAGAGCATGCGTCGGCCCTGCAAGAATAAGGAAGCTCCAATCCTGCATTCTCAGCAGAGTCGAGGATGCAACAGTCGTTTGGAGCGTCA
Organism: Tinospora cordifolia; assembly: GCA_030144865.1. Lineage (NCBI taxonomy): Eukaryota > Viridiplantae > Streptophyta > Magnoliopsida > Ranunculales > Menispermaceae > Tinospora > Tinospora cordifolia. Next base: position 1,883 of record JAJIYU010015091.1, read on the forward strand.
AACTCTTTGTCTTTACCCTCTGGGGAAATGAGCTTGGCCTAGTACACTGTCATCGCTAATACCCTAAAAGAGGAAGATTTCAAGCCAAAAGCCCTAGAGATAGTCTTCGTAGAAATGACTGGTGATGATTTCTTCATCGTGACGCTGGCTCTAATGGTTTGAGCTCCACCGTTATACACATGGCTGGAAGTTGCAAGGTCGACAAGGTTGCACCTGAATCCAAAAATGTAAGCTAAATGTACCAGTGCAAAGCAGTGAAGCACCAAAGACCAAAGCTGCACGTATGCTCTCTTTAGTGTGGTAAGGAACATAAAACATTGTTGTTGCAGCAGCAAGACCTCCTCTATTCCTACGATACAAAAATAATATACAAATAATATATAGTAAATGTAAATTATTATTTATTAAGCATGATATTTTTTTATATTAAGTTTTCATTAGTTACATATTTTTAATGTATAATATTTTAGTAATATTTATCTGTTTTATATAAAAATATAACTTTTTTTAAACAATACACATTAAAATTAATTATCACCTTATTCATCAATATAATAAATAAGATACCCTTAACTTGACTCGTGTTGCCTCTATAAATTAGCTTGCTAACATTTTTACCAAAGAACATCCATTTTGATACAATCACGATTAGGTTGTCAAATTCAAGATGACTTTTTCTTTACCACCTTAAAATTGAATGACATAAGTATGTAAATAATATAACATATCTAATATGGACTACATATTTTTTATATTATATGTATTTTTATATTATACAAATTTTTATGTTTTACAATTTATAGTTATATTTATGTTAATTATTTATATTTTAAAACACACGTACAAGTACTTTTATACTCATTAAAATATATACAAAAAAAAATTCATTCTCTTTAAGAACAACTTGGAATGGGATTGTTAACTTCAAATTAAATTACACCATGCTGTTGACAAAAAATTAACAAAATGTCAGCCAGCCAACACCATCATTTTCTACATTTACATACTAAACAAGCTGGACGTATACCTGTATTAAATTCATAACTAAATACATCAAACAAAAGGGGGCAAAATTAAATATAAGAGAAGGTGGCATTTGATAACTCTAATTAACCTCTACACTCTTTAAATAAGCTAACACCTTTAAAAATATGTTCAGAATAATTACTCGCTTAGTTTTTGTAGAGGTTGAAAACAGAGTTGTTAAACACCACCTAATTAAGCAAAAAAAGGTAGGGGGGTTATGCGTATCCTACATCGGTCACCTCTTCAAATAACAGTATATATACCTGCACATAAGAGACAAGAGAAAGGCATTTAGTGTCATAAAACATAACACATGCATTTAGTCTGTTAAAAACAAATGTGTATCCACCACATCACACACTTGCACATCTTAAGCCTACAATATTCCTTGCAATATGATATAACAATGTTGCAACACAAATAACTTCAATAGGATACATTTTTATTTTAAACCCTTTATGAAAATGTCTTTTCACACATGAAAGAAGCAACTCCTTAGATGCTGTTCAATGGGTTTTATGCTATGTGGATAGAGCACGTACAGAATTCATGCCTGATGCAATGCAATGCAATGCACATAGTCCTTTGAACATGCAAAAGTTTCAACCCTTTTTGAAAACAATAAATTCAGATTCACTAATCCTATCAGCGTATCATCCTAGCTTTGTTTCTAATCAGCATAATAACTTCAACAAATCCGACTAACAGAAAAGAGATCCAATATTATTATTATCATTTTCTTACACCTAAACTCCCAATGTGTCTAATAACTGCACAAATCTACAAATAAACTATTAAAAACAGAGTTCAAAAGCTTAGCTGCATCCGATCATTCCATATCTGCACATTGACTTCCACATAATTAAAGAGAAAACATGCATGGAAAAAAGGAAACACATAATTGATAAAGCAGATCCAAGTGAGTTGATCAACTACTACCAAGGGTATTGAAACAAATGGGGATAGTTAGAGATGGTCAATAGTTGATTGCGGTTACATGATTAAAATTTTAACTTACCTGTGTATGTCAGTGCCTAACAAGCACTCTAGAGAAAGGTCATTGGTGTTAAAATTTGGCATTTGAGAGTGGAGACAACAATAGAGTGATATCGCCATAAGCCTCTTCTTGCAGCACATCAATAAAGCCATAGCTCTTCAAAACCTGCAATTAACCAGAATATATGAAGCACTAGATTGCAAGTAAATGTGACTAGACACAAAATGGATCATAAAACACAAGATTGCTAGCTTGAAGTTAGTCAAAGGTGCTCAATTGTATCACACGCATGCTAGTGTGAAACTTCCTGTCCTTTCAGTGTTTCATTCCAATCCAATTTGCAGTGACAAAGAAAATATACAAACACCAAGATAAAGAATTGCAACACCTAAGTCCTAAATAGTATTCACAAGAGAAGTCAGCTCATTTACACCTTACTCGACGCAAAATAGTTCACCTGAAAGCAGCAGTCATAAATCCCTTACAAGAGTAAAGAATGATTCTATAATTCAATTAACTGACAATAGCAGGTCTACAAGATTAGATTTCCTTTTCCCCTTTTTCTATTTTTCTTTTCTCTATAGAAGTAGGTTGATGTTTCAGATTAAACAGCCTTTGCTATCTCAACAAAAAAGCAAGAAAGATCAATGCGATTTGCAAGTCCATCAATAAGAAAGATTACGCCTCATTTCTTGTTATTTACCATGAAAAAAAGGCTCCAAAATCCAAAACTGCAAATTCATCAAAAATGTTTTTCACGTTTGTTCAATCTTCAATTTGATCAAATGCAATATATTCAAGTGTATTGGAACTTAATTTTTAAGAAATTATAATTTGAATTAAATAAACATTTTAAAAAATCAAAATTTATATCTCTGTCAAAAAAGAAAAGGCTTCTCCGTAAAAATGTGTTTCTCATGAGGCGACAGAAAAAATTTCATCAACACTTACAACACCTGTTTTGCATTACTTCAAACTCAAGTAACATAATAGACACTAATAAAAGAAAAAGGAAATAAAACCCGAAGCAACTCATTTTGTTTATTTGCACATTGATTCAATCTTCTAATGATTTTATGACAAGGTCATCATAGGTTGAGGATAATAAGCAAGTATCTAGCTCATACCCTTCTTCAAGAGTCATCAAATAAGGCATATTGTTCCCCTAGTTGATTTAATAAGAATTAAACAGATATAAAACCAACATAATTATTATTGTCTTAACTTTTCATCCATAGCTCCTACCATTTCTCAATATACCTCAGCATTATCTGGTGTATGTTGCGTAGACCACATTTAGCCTCGTTCATCATACAAAAGAAGTCTACCTCTAGCCCAAAGTCAAAGTACGACGGCTAAAGCCTTTCCAACCTTCATCTTTTTTTTTTTTTGGCTTAAAGTTAAAAACCATGTCTTTTCTCATGACATCCACAAGCTTCATTTCAACAATTGATCCAAGAAAAGCCCATTATATTTGTTCAATTCACTAGTGACTTTATGATCTTTATTTTTAAGTATTTGTCTAGTTCCTATCTCTACCATATTCTCAAGCTCATGAAAACCAATTTTCTTCTAATTGTCAGATGGTCAAAGGTTTTCTTAATCTTTCAATTGTTCTCTGATAAATTCTCACAAATAATCGTTCATGATTTACTTTTTGCAAATTCTTCAACTATGTTCAAAAACACTAGTAGTTTTCTTGTCCTAGACAACCCATCTATCAGCAATGGAGGTTTCAACAACTAAACTTGCTAGAACTAATTCAGAAGCATGGATTGGGGGAAATCCTTGGTGTTATGAACTTTGCATGCTTATACTTGTTTTCTAGACTTACTACATAAAAGATGTTTATATATATAACCAATTTTGGAATGTTTACCCATAGGTTAGTCAACATTTCTCTTTTCCTCTCAGCATTTGTTGTGCCAACAATTCATTTATGAGTTGTCCCACTATATTTCTTCTCTGTAGTTTCCATCACCTATTCCTTAGTTTTCCTTTTATTGTCATAATGGAAAGGGTTAACAGACAATAATTGTTTGCTAAGGAATTTGCTAAGGGTGAGAATCCTACAATTTTGACTCTAAGAAAAGTGCAATATACACAATCGTACTTCCACATAAGTGAGATCGTTTCTATAAACACTGTAACCTCAAAATCACAAGAAAACAAGTTCAACCATAGAATGAAGGTCCATCCTTCAAGTATAGAATACTAACCTCTATTGTTTACTTAAAACATTCTCTATAATCCTTACCAACTCAACAAAATAAATGTTATACCCTCCTAATTAGAAATTTGTAATCTGAATTTATTTGTTCTGCATTTGAAATTGAATAATTTTCCTCTTCTTAGATGTTTGTTCTTTTATGCTCTTGTACTACTTAATACAAATTTATACATAAATAGCTCGAATCTCAACTTGAATTTTATTTTCTCCCCACTTCCAAAAGTTGCCAACACTGCAAACAAGGACAAACATTGAAGCAAAGTCCAAATAAATGTAGTTGTACCGAGGGAGAAGAATAATGCTTAACAAAGTCATTGATAAAGGACATGAACATACAAAATTTAAGAGCAATTCAAGAACCTCACATCATAAACCTTGGATGGTACTTGAAAAGTTCTCAAAGTTCTAAACAAGTTCTCACAAAGAGATCTTATAAAGAAGTATCTGAAAAACAAACCATCTAAAAAAGAACCAAGTTTTAGTTGATTGAAACAGTTATGCTGCCATTTTGTGCACACAAATTTCTTACATGTCTTTGTCCCCATCTAGTTGCCATCTTTGTAGGCAGAGTTTGAAGTTTGTTTCTCACACTTACGAGGAATAATTATTCTCAAGAGAGATTTGTGAAAGGCAGACAACTGATGTTGCAATGGCTTCCTCAGAAGCATCAGATTTTGGGCAATTCACATCGCTTCCATTGTATACTTCCAAGGTCGAGCACTCATTGGCAAGTGGTCTGTCTGGTGATGCTTTGGTCTCTTTACAATGAGAGAAACTACAGATTTTTTAAGATGTAAACAGTCCGGCTTGGGTTGTGTGGGAGAAATCTCATGCCTCAGCTTCTTTTTGGATTCGTTACAGTAAGTTGTCCCCAAGTTATTCCCTTTGGGGATGGTTGAGACAATGGGGCAATTTTGTACAAATAAATGGGATATTAATATCTTGGCCACACTGTGTAAATTGGAATCATACCATGCATAAATGTACCATGACATTGTTTCACTTTGAAAAAGAAAGAAGTAGCTACGGTCAATAAAAGCAGGACCAATTTTTTCTATAACTAAAAAAAAAATTGTTTGATAGTGTCTACAATTTGAAGCAAGAGAACAAAGTTCTAACAGACCAAGACATATATGATTGAAAAAAATATATATATTTTCTGAAAACTGAGTTGATTGAGTTTCTAATTTCCTAGACAAAGCTGACCAAGGACCACATCACTAAACCATAATTAGTCAATAGGAACCAATGTTTAGTCAACCAACATGGTGAACTAAAGATGGACATGCATGTACGAAGAATGATCATAGGAAAAGTTTCAAACTTTAGAACTTCTGTGTTGTCTGATTTTGCAACTTTTAGATGTAACCAAGGAAAAAAAAAAAAAAAAAAAAAAAAAAAAAAAAAAAAAAAAGAAAAAAAAAAAAAAAAAAAAAAAAAAAACTCTATAATGTGTTGTTTCAACCCTGGAAAAAATTCTATCCAAAGACACTCAAAAATTACAAATCCTACCCTAGGAGACTCTATATAAAGCATCTTCCCCTCTCATTTGTCTTCATATCAGCAAGAGCTGATAAGACCCCTCTTGTTCTCTTTACCTCTTTCTCGACACATAGTTTTCTTTCTAGAGTTGTTCTAAACAGCTAGCGATGTAGTAGCAATGGAGTGTTGTACAAATCTAGTGTTGACAAGGAAAAAAAAATCTAAGAGCTTAGAAGGTTAAGAAGGAATTGCATTTCAAGGTGAAAAATGATTTCTAGTCTTTACCTCTTTATTTTGATTTAAATAGATCTTACATGTGTGCTTGTATTTTTGAGATGAATTTTTGGAAATTTGTTATTGATATGCATGTTTGCTTTGATGTTGTGCCATGGTTATGCTTACTTAAAATTTGTAAATGATGCATGATATGTATGAACTATGCTATAAATGATGTTCAATGATCCACGCCATGATCACATGTTATATTACTAATTTAATCCAATTATAGTATGATTTGTCACAAAAAGAAAAAAAAATTAAATTAAGGTCTTAAACCACATACCGACATGGTGAAAGGTAATCACCATGGGTATTTCCCAACCTAAAGAGGTAACCAATCACCATGGGTATTTCCCAACCTAAAGAGGTAACCGAAGCTTAGCCTAGGCTATGGTGCCACCTAGGGTATCATCTGAGGTAGTGCCATCATGATCTGTTCCATGATCCTTCTTATGACCTATATCAGAATATTCTCTATCTGGGTCTCAGCCACGCCATTTGGTACTTCCTGCCCTCGTGAGTTAGTTTCATCAGATGTGATAGCTCTAGTAGCGCATCGCCTAGGCTTGACTATTCTCTATAAGTCAAGAATCTTTTCAATATTTGTTTCCTCAGGTTTTTCGTTTCATTCACGCTATCATGACTCTAGATTCATGTCTCTAGGTTCTCAAATTATTCAATGGCCTATCAGTTGATTCTTCTAAGTTTTGTTTGAGGGTGTTAAGGCCCTGTAAGGTTGTTGGATATATGATTTGGTTTCATGGTCACATTACATATGATATACATATCTATGAAATTTGGGTAAATCATTCGTTCAAATAATCAAGCAACCATACAATCATGTTAGTTCACGCTAACATAACAAAATTTCCAGCTTCTATTTGTGCCTTCAAGTTTGAGTGTCTCATACCACCCTTGCCCATCGACATAGACTTTCATTTAGAGATCTCATTATACCCAACCAATTTAGCAAATGTCTCGGCAATAAAGGTCTCCTAAGCCCCACTATATATGACCGTCCCATACCATCTATGCACACGAAAAAAAGCTCTTTCGAAGTTATCAATCATTTATCAAACATGACCCGTCATTCTCTGAGTTCAATATTCTTTCATATCCCTGAATTCATATGTGTCTCATACCACATAGAAACCAAAGATACAATATCTTCCCGATCTCATGTCCTTGCCCTTAAATACCACATCCTCTTTTTCTTTCATAGAAAAATAGGCGTGTTTTTCAACTTCAACTACTTAGATAAGCTGGTGGAACAACCTCCAAATCAGGTAGCGAGACCAAAACTACTTAGCAATTGTGCTTTTTAAAACGGGATAACTCATCTCTCTTTCAATGTTTTGCTTTACTTGGGACAAAGCTTATCCATTATCAGCTTAACTCATAGTCTTTACATTCAAACAAAACCGTTGAAAGACATAAATTTCTTTTTGAAAAACAATTTTTTAAAACCATTTCAATTTCCAAAATAGGAGATAGGGCTTTTTAAATTAATTCAAATTAAATGTCTTATTTGAGTAGTTAATTCTTTCTAATTCTTGCCCAAGACATCTATAGTGTAGGCTCTAATACTAGATGGAGAATATACGAAAGTGCTTTAACATGCTTGGTTTGTTTGTTTGAGATAATGAGTTAAATGTTTAGAATGATCCACTAGGCGTATAAGCTCGCCCTTCTTCTTTATATTTCAGGGAATTAAATGTTAAAGCTATTTATAAGATATTTAGGTCATTTTATTTTAGTGTAGGGCATGTTGGCCTAAATCGTTCTATTCAAATTTTGAATTTATGTTCTACTATATTAAATAAAAAGTTTGTACTCTGAGGTTTTAATCAGTAGATGATTACAATTTTTATTTCATAGTGACAAAATTAATTTTCATTAAATGGTAACAACCTCAAATTTTGTAGCTTGGGTATGTCAAAAATATAAAATTTTTGAAAATATGAAATAATGTCAAAAAAAAAATTTTAAATTAAAATTTAAAATTTGAAATTTATCAAAAATATAAATATGAATATAATGAAATAAAATAAACTAATATCCAACATTAGCTTGAATCAGCTTGAAAAATGAAATTTAGCATTGAAAATTTTCTTGGTCGATGAAAGTAGTAGTTGGGAAAGAAGATTTAATTGGTGATTGAATATATATATATATATATATATATGAATATAAATAAATAAATAATAATATTATTGATGTATATAAGCTTATAATAAAATCATAAGCAAATCAAAATGATTAGTAGTTGAAAAAAAAAAACAAGAAGCCGAAATTCTGAAAAATCTGGAAAATGGGTACTTAACCAGAAAAATCTGGTTTGCTAGGTGCCGGTGGGGAAGAGGATTCTGGAAAATTCAAGGATTGAGTTCGGGCAGTGATGATAAAAAATTCCGGACGTCTGAAACAACTTAAAAACCGAATCTGAGGGAAGAAGAAGCTAAAGAAGAAATCCTGCTTAGGGCATCCAATCCGTGAGCAAGAAGAGGAATCGAAGAAGAAGAAGAAGAAAGAAGGAAACTTGAAACTGCAATCCAATTTTCTGGGTTAGGGCGAGCTAGAAATTGAAGAGCAAGCTAGAAAATTTGAGATTTTGACCCAAAAATTTCTGGGTTGAGGCGTTGAAACAGAGCATGAACAGGTTCTTGAAAGAAGAAGGGCAGAATCGAAATTTGGACTTTAAAATTCTGGATTTTTAGGATGTCAAAAATCAGATTTTCCATGGGTTAAAATTCTAGTTTGTGATTTGAGCAAGAATCTGGATTTTTGGGGATATCTAAATCAGAGTTCGGTTGGTCCAAAAATCAGATTTTCATGGTTTTAGATTATGGTTTGTGAATTGGAAAGAAATCTGAAATTTGTGAGCCAAGATCTACAAATCAAGAATTGTGGCTGATTTGGTTTTCTTTGATTTCCTCTTTTGATTCGTGGCTGCAAAACAGAGCAAAGGATACCCTAGCTCTTGGTTCACGTTCAGCAAGATCCGAAAGAGGAAACAACTGCAAAAGCTCCCTCATTTTTTGGTTTTGGCTGGTCGTTGAAATAGGGAAGGTAAGGGATTAAATTCTAGTTTTGATTCTTTGATGTAGTTGTGTGTGGTGATGATCTTGCTTGGGGATTTAAGACAGTTGAACAGCTTCATGTATGTTAACTTGATCGGAATTTTGCTATGTGTTATTGCTTTTGATTTTCTGGTTTCATGTTTACCAGAACAGAGAAACGCTGCTCAAAAGAAAAATTGTGAGTTTTTGATTCATATTGAAGGGTGCGATTTGGGATTTTGTTTGGGGAATTGGTGAAATCAAAATTTTGTTGTAAAGTTGGGTTCTTTGGTGAAGTTTGATTTGGTTGGGAAATTGAAGCGTGGTTGAAGTTATTTGAACGTGTACATGAACTCCAAGCAGAACATAGAATCGAAAGATGCTGTGCTTATTTTAACTTTTTATTTATTTATTTAATTTTTGTAACCTTAAACTAAAATTAGTTAAAATTAATTATAAAAATAATTTTAACTTAAATTTAAATATTAGCAAATCTGAAAAGAGAATTTAGTATTTTAAAAAATTTAGATTTAAGAATTTCGTTGATAAAATCTTAAATTAATTAAGAACACTTTTTATATAAAAGATGGACATCAAGTAAAATTTAGAAGTTTAAAGATTTATTTATTTAATTAGTTAAATACATGAAAAAAAAAACATTTGAAAACTTTAATCTATTATAAAAAATTAAAATAAAATTTTAATTACCGAAAAACTAAAATTTTGACATTTAGAAGTCTTATTTTATTCATAATTAACTTATTTAAGATAGGAATAAATTATTTAAATTATAGAGACTAATAGATTAAAGAACACTTATTTAATTAATTTTAGTACATGAAGGTGGATACTAAAATAATTTAGGTTAGTTAAAATTACTTAAATTAAAAGTCATGAAATTATTACAAAACTTTAGTTAGGAAATTTATTGTAATTAAATTAACATAAAGAAATTAGAAACCTATAAATAATTATTATAATGCATTTTCTAATTGTCGATTGACATTCTTAGAACGAACATTAGCGACGAACGAAAAGAAGGAAATTCGAAAATCTAGGTAGGCAGGATTTCCTTACTCATTCATATTATATGAATTTTAAATTCAAAGCATTTTGATTTAATTGTTTTAGAATGATTTGAAAAATGTTGATGAACTTGTTTGACTTGATTGAAATGTTTGTTGATAGCATGATGATTTATTATTACATTTCATGCATATATTCATAAGGATTGTATTATAGTACTTTAGCATTCACTCATGTGAATTGCCATGATAATTGTATATATTAGTTATTTAATTAGATGCTAGGTGTGTATTGGTTTGATATGATTGTTAATGTTTGAAAACTAAAATAAGATTAAAGGATTATTAAGAATCTACATACCAATGCGATTGACGAGCCCGAGGTGGATCGAGGTGGCATCTCCTATATGCCACCGTTTGAGATCGATGAGCTGCAAGACGAATCGTAGATATTCTCAACTGTAGCTACCTGCGACAACTAGAAGTCTTTGAGAGTCAGTACGAGGCTGCAAGAAATATTCTCTCTTAGGCTGTGATTTGATTATTGATTGATTTTACACAAATATTGAGACCTTCTAGGATTAGATTGGATCACGGGGAATATCGAGAGACATTTCAACCCTCTTCTGGCCAAGCCAAGGACCCAGGCACTGGGCGTGGGTGGCCTAGGCCCCCCAGCTAACCAAGCCTGGGCGGGCTCGGGCTGCAAAAGCGAGGCTCGGGCGCTACCAACTGTTTTTGGCCCCCTGAATTCCAAACTTCGACAGCTCCGCCGGGCAGATTTCAGTGGTGGACACATGTGCACCATGTAGGCAAAACAACGAGCCACGTGGCGAGCTCATTGCCAAGCATTAAGAGCTCAAACATGCAATGAAACCCATT
>JAJIYU010015092.1:0-12860 GCA_030144865.1 Tinospora cordifolia
TCTATGATTGCATTTTTTGTTAACAGCTGCTTCTTTTCCAAAGCCCCGATATCCATGGATACTCTTCACTATATTGGCCCACAACGTGTTTGGTTTTTCCATCATTCTCCAAAGCCATTTGGATCTTAGGGCATTACTTCTTTTGAGGATGTCTCCAATGCCCAGGCCACCTTCTTTGACAGTTTTGCACACCTGTTTCCAATTAACAGGATTGTATCCTTTCTCTGTATCCTCCTGTTTCCATAGGAAATTCCTCATGTGTCTTTCAATGATAGCAGCAATTTTCTTGGGGATCTTGAAAATAGACAAGTAGTAAGTTGGAAGTGCCTCTAGAACCGCTTTTAGAAGTAGAAGTCTGCCTCCCCTAGAAAGATAACTCCTTTTCCATCCTGCGATTCTTCTTTTAATAGTTTGGATGACCGGATCCCAAAAATCAGTTTTGAAAGGATTTCCTCCCAACGACATTCCAAGGTACATGATAGGCCATTCTCCTCGTCCCACCTCAATCTCTTCTGCCATCCTCCTAGTTTCCTCTTCTTTAGAGCTTATTCCCAACAACTAGCTCTTGTTGCCATTCACTTTCAGTCCCGACAATAGGCAGAAGGTCCTCAAAGCATTCTGAACAGTCTGAACTTCTGTTCTAGTATTCCGCATAAAGATTAAACAGTCATCAGCAAATAGCAGGTGGACAAGCGGAATATTATCCTTTCCCACTAGCAAACCACGAATCAAGCCCTCCTTTCTTGCTTTCTCCAAAATACAAGTGAAGGCTTCAGCCACTATGGTGAATAAGAATGGAGATAGTGGATCCCCTTGCCGCAGGCCTCTTTGGCTATTAATCTTACCCCTAGGTCTCCCATTGATAAATATTGAGTAATTGACTGTCTTGAGGCATCCTTGGATCCATCTTCTCCATTTGTCTCCAAAGCCTTGCTGTTTAAGGATAAAATCCAGAAAGCACCACTTAACTGAATCATAAGCCCTAGCAAAGTCTACTTTAAACAACAATCCCTCTTTGCCATTCACCCTATGCTCCTCAACTACTTCATTTGCGATCAAGATTGCATCAGTGATCTGTCTGTCTTTAACGAACGCCATTTGGTGCTGACTTATAATCCTTGGCAAAACCTTCTTTATTCTGTTGGCTAGGGTCTTGGATATTATTTTGTAGAGACTTGTAACCAAACTGATAGGTCTGTAATCTGACACCTTCATGGACTAAATCTTCTTTGGGATGAGACAAATGTATGTCTCATTAACTCTTCTGTTAACAACCGCATCATTATGAAATTCTGCCATTACATCACATATGTCCTTCTTGAAGACGTCCCACTCCTTCTGAAAGAACAACATAGTAAAACCATCAGGTCCCGGGGCTTTGTTACCATTACCATCACAGCTGAAAACTGCTTCTCTTATTTCCTCTTCTTCAAAGGGTCTTTTCAGCCAATCTCTTTCTTCTTCAGAAATTTGGTTCCATTGAAGACCTTCCACTCCCCATCTACGTTCAGATTTATCTTGGAACATCTGATCGTAGTAACTGATGATTAAGTTCTAAATGTCTTCCTCTTCTTCAACCAAGTTGCCTTCACGATCTTCTAATTTTGTGATGGTAGCTCTAGATTTACGTAGGGACATTGCTCTATGAAAAAAGTGCCTTTTAATACAGCAAGTTTAGGCCTTGAGGAATTTTTTGAGAGGATTACCTTAAGAAGTGCCTTTTATTAGAAGGCTGAAGTAATTTTCACAGCAATGCATGCAACTCATTTTTTTCCTTTTCACATGGCAAAGCAAATTCGAAGAGAAAGCTACTAACATCAAGCTAAGGTGAAAGACATTGGAATGAGAAATAGGAATAGGGTAGGATTAGAAAAATGGTACTTGAGCATTGTATAATGCATATGCAAAATACCTTGTCTTAATGCCCCACCTAGAGAACATAATTAAACTTAATGGTTGGAGAGGACAAGAACATTTATAAGGCCCATCAAATACCTTAAGAATAGTACACCTTCATGTTTATATTGCACTGATCATCAAAATAAGGATCATTCCAAAGGATGAACTCAGAGTTTGGTATGTAGATGCTTTGCTTAGTATCTACAAAAGGAGAAAATAACACCATCAACTCTATGGAAATTCACTTATGATGCTTGGGCCTCATCATTTAATCAATTGTCCATCTTTGTATTATATATATATTATGTTTTTTTATTAATTTCTTTACAGGTTTTTTAACCATAGATAGTAATAAGTTTTTACTAGACCACAGAAATTCTTATTCACCTAAAGTCCTTCACAATTTTGCTCAACCATGTTTCCATATCCCTTCCTAAGGTTTCATTTATTGGCTAAAGATATAAACATTTTATTATGAGAAAGGTTAAGTGTCTCCCGCTCTCATTAAATGTGATAATGCTAAGAAGTGAAATGCGTAATTCTTCCTAGTTCGACTTATTCACATATAAAAAGAATATCAAAAAACATAAAATGAAGGCTCACTACTCTTTTTGATTAGAAAGTGGTGATTAGGTTCCACTAGGAATCCCTTAATTATTGTAACCAAAATGGAAAGAGTACGTTCTGCAATAAAGATATAGATACAACAATAATAAAGACTTCATACAATGGCCATTCATCATATCTTTCTAACACTTAATAATTTATTTATGGGAACTAAAGTAATATTTACTTAAGAATCAATGAATTCCTTATGTTCGATGCAGATGTCAATGAAAACTGCACATGAAGGAACTTCTAGAACCCACGTGACCAAAAGAATACACAAAATAGTCATGACAATAAAGCACATGCGTGCAGCTTATTTGAGGCTTACCAGGGCTCTATCAAACTAATTATATAAATTAAAATAACTTAGTTAAATATAAAAAAATTAAATCATTAACTTATCAAATACGAATATAGAAAAAAAAATCATAATTAATTAAGAAATTTACATCAAAACACATGATAATCTACTCTTTTATATTTGTCACTCAAGCCCTAATTTTCAGCACTAAAGATAAAGTGATTAAATGGTTTTCAAAAAGTTAAGTAGAACCTTTTTTGTGCATTAGTGACGTTCATATCTCAAGTGTGCAATAAATAATCTAATATATGTATGTGCATTTAAGTGCAAATACAACAATTTTTTTTATGCAATTCTAAAAGCAAAAATTGCACGTGCAATAATATACACCTATTCTTGTATATTAGTAATTTAAATGTCTTAATCAATGAAATTTTCCTATATTATTATATTTGTTTTAAATAAAAAAAATTAGTCCATCCAAAATAATATTTCTGGCTATGCCCCTGCTAAAGCATGCAAATTTAATCATGTTCACAACCTTTGTGGCTTCTTTAGCAAAAGCAGTTTCTAAATGTATTTGATAGCAGAAGCAAGCAAGAATCTTGAGCAAATACTAGTTACCAATACATGAAAATTAATCACGACCTGTTTGTAAACCATGTGAAGGAAGGTGGAAAAACGATAGCCAGCACCGTACTTGCAAGGACTACATGAGGAATTAATGAGCTCGCTCCATTAAGAATCTTTAAAATATCAATCTGACGTTGTCCTATCCCCTAAACCAAATCCAACACTAAAGTGAACAAAATCGAACGCTTCTAACTTCACATCGGCAAACATCTAATACTCCACAACATAGCTAAATCAAGAAACTCCAATTCAAATAAAAAATCGAAGTTCAAAACAAATCCAAACAATAAAAAGACAGCAGCAGCACCTGAATCGAACCAGAATCGTCCTGAGGTACACAATCTGGTGCCAAAGGATCTGAAACATTGTCCAATAGACATCTTCTAACTACAAACAGAAAATTTCTTTTTCAGAAAAAAAAAAGATCAATCAAATCAAAATTATGAACCAAAAATCGAACAATGCACAAAAAAGAGGGGTTCGAACTCACAAGGATTAACGCAGTGAGAAGATCTTTTAAGAAACCCTAGAGAGCGCGAATCTGCCAGTTCCAAAAGAAAAAAAAAAAACAAACAAAACAAACAAACAAAAGAGAGAACAGAAGAGATATACATCAAAATCGCAAGAAAAGACGAAACATATCGCGAAGAGAAACTAAAAGAGAATGTTAGGTCATCGAACCAGTAGAAGAAAGCGAAGGAGGAAGGATGGCGGGAGATTTTCGCGGGAAATGGAGAACCTTGATCGGTCTCAAGGAATTGAAAACGGAAGGCGTGAAAATTTGGCGTTGGGAATGTTGTGCGTCCCGTCGGAGAGAAAGATTCATTTCAGGAGTGAGAGAGAGAAACGGAAGAAAGTAGGCGCCAACGTTTCAGCTTTCGGTTGCCGGCTTTCACCGCCGGATTTAACCGACTGCTCTTGGTACCGAAATGAAAAATATAAAAAAGTCAATTTCCCGTATCCTAATATGAGGTGCTTCACTGTAGTTCCGTTTTTATGGAGCAGTGACCAGTGAGATCTGAGAACTGGGTAGGCGCTTGTTTAATGCCATGTGCAATCTTTTCCTTCGACATTTACGTCATTAGGGGCAATTTTAATATTTATCTTGTTCATCTCCCAAGCTTAGGCAACAGCAATGTCATGCACCGGCAATGCTGCGATTTAAAAAAAAATAAAAAATAAAAAAAATAGAAAAAGGGCGTTTGAGCGCTTGGTCTGTATCAAGCGCTCAACACCCTGACGAGGTAACGCTCAATGGAACGCCACCTCAGCGTTAATAAACGCCATTGAAAAAGTCCTAAACGTTTATCTATTAAATTATTTTTATGATTCACAAACTATTAAATTATACTATAAAAGAGCCACAGATATATTAATATATTATTTAAACTATTTATTATATATAAATTTTATAATACATATAATTTAAATTAATCAAATTATATATAATTATTTTAAATGTAAAAAAATTATATTTTTTATTTTAAAACTTTTTTATTTAAAATAGTTAATTTATTTAATTTTAAAATGAGTTTTATTTTTAAAGAAATATTATTTAAAATAAAAATTAAAAAACATTATTTATTAATTTTAAAAATTAAAAATAAGTTTTTTTTCTAAAAAAAATTACATCGTGCTACACAGTTACCATTTTAAAAAAAGGTGGTAGGTTCAACTCAGGAGAATTTTTTCCTTCCTCGTAATATAAAAATATATTTATTGATATAAAAATACATTTATTAATAAATGGTAAGACATAATTAATTAAAAAATATTTTTCAATGTAAACCTGAATTATAAACACTCTAGCTAGATGTCAAATAATTTTTATTTTTATTTTTTAGATAGTATAATTATATCCTTGGGGTGGTTCACATGTTATTAAATATTTTGATACATTTTTGTTTTTTGTATCCATGCTTTTTTTTTAATTCCTTTAAATAAATATTTGGTTTAAAAATAAAATAAAATAAATTTAAATTTAAAAATGCTAGGCAATGATGCTATATTTATATTTTAAGAAGTAAAATATTTTATTTAATTATATAAGTTTTGAAAATTTTCATTTTTTCATTTTTTTGCATTAAAATTATTATTTTATTTTATTTTATTTTTTAACAATTAATTTTTTAATTGGGTTTTTCTAGTGCCAAAGACGAGGCTTTTTATTTCTGCCTCAAAATTAAAATTATGTAATGATTGTGTGACATAGTTGTTAAAAAAATAGATGGTCCTATTAACAACTTCATTTCTTTGGTATTTCAGTTTCACAATAAATATAGATAGCCATATTAAAAAAGTATTTTACATTATGTCTATTCATTTTATATAGCATCAACCCTTTTTTTTTAATTAATACTCATAACGGAGATGCACTTACGTGTAACATTTTTTTTAATTAACAGTTTAATTGTATGGAGATGCTCTATACGAAAATCTATCATAACATTTAACGTCTTTCTAGTCCACTGTTAATATAGGTGTTTAAGACATGTGTTAATCTTGATTTTAATTAAATTACATGTTTTATGATTAATTATAGCTATTATTGCTAAAACTAATAATTTAGAAAATTGGACTTCTGTTGACATAAACACACTTTTTAGAAAAAAAAAAATTTCCTTTCTGGTTACGAGTTAAAGCTACATCTCAACTTTTAACACTAAAAAAAATCATAAATATTTAATTTTAATTCATTTACAATAGCATATTTAAAAATTGAATCATCTTATTTTTATTTATTATTTTAATATTACATTGCTTATATTTTAAAAAAAATATTTGTAATTAAAAATATATTTCATAATACATAACTTTTTATTTTATTTTATCTAGAAAACGTAAATGTTAGAGGAATTTTTTAATAAATAATTAATATCTCACTTATTATATTTTCGTAGTTTGTTCAATTTCTAACACTAAATTTTTTAAAGTAAGAAAATAAATATTTTATGTTTATTTTGAATATAATAAAAAATAAATCAAAAAATATTTTTATTTTTAAGAAAATAATAGAAATTGAGATTTGATTAATATTCATTTGCCTTAACTCAATACTGGCGTACAAATAATAAAGCAAAACTTTGAAAATAAAATCTATAACCAACACAAACGTTTAAAATAAATAGATATTTTTTCTATGCGATGAACAATGTATTTTCTGAGTCACCAGGGCCCTTACATCGCTGTTCATCATTATAGACCCAATACTTCAAAAATATTCATGTACTTGAATAAAGATTTCAAGTTCAAGACATAGACACATCAATTATTTCATAAACATTTAGTAAATACAACAATTTTTACAAAATTTATTGGGTAATTAATAATAGAAAATTTAAATAATAAAAGTTTGAAATAAATTAATTAATAAAACATTTAGTATAATGCTAATTAATTGACTATCCTATGCCCGATATTATTGGTTACCTCTCAAACTCCTAATTTATTTGTTAGAGATACACCTGTTAGATGTTAGGGATACCTCTGTTATACATGTGTTATACACCTGTTAGTTCATTACATACTGCACCAATGATCTTGTGCCATGTGTACGGAGGCAGTTATAGCAGTTCTCCTGTGTATATAAATACATATACGTGTAACAGAAATGAATAATCTTTTCTTGGTTGAGAAGAAAGATAACTTTGTTTTCTTTCTTCTGCAATTCTTTCTTTCCTCTTTCCTCTATTCTTCTTCTTTGTTTTCTTGATTGTAGATCAGCTCAAATCTGTTGATATGGTATTAGAGCAGACATCTGCAGATTTAGGAGCTGCTTCTTCAAGCTTTAGCAATGACAGTTCGAAGTTTTTCACACCTATGAAACTCGAACTCAATATAAAGCTGAATCACAGCAATTACTTACTATGGCATTAACAGGTTTTAACAGCGATACGTGGTAATCGTCTCGGATCATTCACTGATCCATCAGTAGCTCCTCCATCTCGTCTAAATGAAGATGGATCACCAACTGAAGTGTTTTTAGATTGGGAGCAGCAAGATCAGATTCTGGTATGTTGGATCCTGTCTTCAATAAGTCAAGATCTTCTTCCTGAACTTGTTGGATGTACAACAGCTTGTGAAGCGTGGAAGAACATCGAACTTCTGTTTTCCTCACAATCTAAAGCAAATGTGATGCAGTTGAAACTACAGTTGCAGACGTTGAAGAAAGGAAGTACACCAATGACTAAATATCTGATGAAGAAGAAGAGTCTGTTCGACTCTCTTGCTTTTGCAGGCTATGTCCTGAAAGATGATAATAAGGTGATGTCTAGCTTCTGTACCTGAATATGATAGTTTTGTTGTTCCTATCACCTCCATGCCACACTGCTATTCGATGCCAGAAATTTAACTCTTCTACTCACACATGAGGCAAGAATTGAACAACATGCTTATGGTGATACAATGAGTGCCAACGTTGCTGTTAACAAGAAAGGGAATAATTCAAAACCTGATAACCATAGCAATGGTGGAAGATCACCTACTAATGGTGGACGTAAGGGAAGAGGTTGTTGTCGCAACAACCACAATAAGTATCCTTACCAAATCTGTCACAAAACTGGTCACAATGCCTTACGATGCTATTACAGGTTTGATCATTCCTTTCAACCACCAAAATTTTAGAATAACAATCAGTTTTCTGGAAGTTCAGGTGCACCTCTCCAAGGAAATGTTTTGGCAATATTCACAACACCAAACTCTGCTCCTTCTGAATCTGTATGGTTTCCTGACAGTGGAGCAACAGACCATTGCACTCCAGATAATGCTAATCTTCTGAACAAATCTGACTATAACGGCAAGGAAAAGTTGTTTGTAGGTAATGGTACTGGATTAGTTATTGCTTCAATTGGATCAAATCTATTTAAGCATGATGATCAGATCATTCTTCTCAAGAATAGATTGTACATTTCGCAAATAACAAAGAATCTGTTGAATGTTTCTAAGTTTGTTCGTGATAATGATGTGCTTCTCGAAATTCATGACACATGTTGCCTTGTAAAGGATCGTCGTTAGAAGAAGGTGCTTCTTCAAAGACTGTATGAGTTCCACTTGCCTTTGCGTTCCAACAAGGCTTCTGCTGCCAAGAATTTTGTTTCATCTATCTCAACACCTAAAGATTACTCCTCTGCACATAATTTTTCTGTTTCAACAAATAAAGATGATTGGTATCATGTTTCTAAGTTTTCTTTGCGGCACAAACGACTTGGTCATCCTTCGATGGCTATTGTAAAGTCAGTGTTGTTTAAATGCAATATCAAGAATGTTTCACTATCTTCATTTGTGTGTCATGATTGCCAAATGAATAAATCTCATAAACAGTCATTTTCTCAATCTAGAACAGTATACACTAAACCCCTTGAACTTATAGTTGCTGATGTGTGGGGTCCTGCACCAATGACATCATCTAATGGCTATCGCTATTATGTGAGTTTCTTGGATGCGTTCAGTCGATTCACTTGGATTTATCCTCTGCATTCTAAAGCTGATGTGTACAAGACGTTTATTCAGTTCAAGGCTCAAGTTGAACTTCATTTCTCTCAAAAGATCAAGACACTATAGACAGACAATGGTAAAGAGTTCATGATATTAGCCTCATATCTATCTGATCATGGTATTCTTTTTAGACACTCTTGTCCTTACACACATGAATAAAATGGTTTAATTGAAAGGAAGCATAGGCACATTGTAGAAACTGGATTGTGTCTATTGTCTCAATCTTCATTTTTTATGAAATTTCGGGATGAAACATTTCTTACAACAGTTTATTTTATCAATCGAATGCCCACACCTTTGTTACTTGGAAAATCTCCTTTTGAGTGTCTTTATGGTGTTTTACCTGATTATTCTAATATCAAGGTTTTTGGTTGTCTTGTATACCTTTATCTAAGACCTTATCAGCAGCACAAATTAGAGTTTCACAGTGCACCTTGTATTTTTTTTGGGATATTGTCCCTCTCACAAAGGTTTCAAATGTCTTTGACAGAATGGGAGAATTTTTGTTGTTAGACATGCTATTTTCAATGAAAATATTTTTTTCATTTACTACTTCCTCTTCATCATGTGTTCCATCACCACCTATAGATCATCATGTTTCTTTGTTTCCCTCTGTCATTCCACCTTTCAAGCCCACCAACCTCTCAACACCTTCAACTATCAACCTTAATCCTACAACCAATAATACCAATGAGAGACAATCATCTTCACCATCCCTTGGTAGTCCACCGCATTCTTCTTCAATTTGTCCATCTCAATCATTGCCCAAAACTGTTAATGAGCATCCCATGATCACTAGAGCCAAATCTAGAATACGTAAGCCAAAAGCGTTAATTGTTGATTCTAATGTCTCTATTCCTGCTTCTGTCAAACAAGCATTGTTGCACCCAGCCTGGTTACAGGCGATGAAGGATGAATTTCATGCCTTACATTCTAACAACACTTGGAGCTTAGTACCTGCTCCACCTGGTCAAAAAATTATTGGATGTAAATGGGTCTTCAAACTCAAGCAATATCCAAATGGTTATATTCAAAGGCATAAGGCCTGGTTAATGCCCAAGGGCTTTTATCAGATTGAAGGTTTTGATTTCTTTGAAACTTTTAGTCCAGTGGTTAAACCATCTACAGTTTGAGTGCTACTATCCATTGCTGTTAATAATAATTGGCCTCTTCGTCAATTGGATTTCAATAATGCTTTTCTCAATGGTACTATTAATGAAGAAGTTTATATGTCGCAACCACCTGGTTTTGTTGATTCTACATGACCTAAATCAGTTTGTAAACTACACAAGTCGTTGTATGGTTTGAAACAAGCTTCGTGTGTGTGGTTTGATAAATTCAAACTTTCTCTTCCCACCATTGGTTTCATCTCCTGCAAATCAGACCAATCTTTGTTTTGTTCCTTCACTCCACACTATACTCTCTACATCATTGTTTATGTTGATGATATTATCATAACAGGTAGCAGTTCCAAATGCCATTGACATGACAGTGGCTCGTTTGAGTAACTTCTTCTCTTTAAAAGATCTCGGTTTTCTTCATTATTTCTTGGGCATAGAAGTTGTTCCAACCGCTACTGGTCTTCATCTCTCTCAACATAAATATATTCAACATTTGTTAAAGAAAGCAAATAAGTTGAATGTTAAGTCTACTACTTCTCCTATGGTATCTTTTGTTGGAAATCAACTTTCTGCTTACAAAGGTGGCCTGTTGGTTACTACTGTTGATTATCGATCTGTGGTTGGAGCTTTGTAATATGTGACCATTACTAGACCCAACATTGCTTATTTAGTTAATCGAGTTTGTTAGTTTATGCAATCTCCCTTGACTGAACATTGGAAGGCTGTGAAAAAGATCCTTAGATATCTTAAAGGTACTTCTCATTATGGTCTACACATTACCAAATCTCCTGCAGCAACAAACATTAACCTTGTCGGGTTCTCTGATGCTGATTGGGCATCAAACCCTGACGATCGGAAGTCTACTTCTAGTATGTGTGTTTACTTGGGTTCTAATCTCATTACATAGAGTGCCAAGAAACAACACACTATATCTCGTAGTTCAACTAAAGCTGAGTACAGAAGCCTTGCTTCTCTAGTTGCTAAAATCTGGTGGCTATAATCCCTGCTGTGCGAAATGCGTATTCCTCAGGCTTGTGTTCCTACTATTTGGTGCGACAATCAAAGCACTATTGCTATGTCTCACAATCCTGTTTTACATGCTAGAACTAAACACATCGAGCTCGACTTGTACTTTGTTCGTGATGAGGTTGCCCAACAACAAGTAGTCCTTGGTCATGTTCCATCATTTGATCAAGTTGCTGATGTTTTCACAAAAGCTCTATGTGTTCCACGATTTCAGATGTTGTGTTCAAAGCTCGCTCTATGTGAATTCCCAATGAACTTGAGGGGGGGATGTTAGAGATACACCTGTTAGATGTTAGGGATACCTCTGTTATACACGTGTTATACACTTGTTATACACATGTTAGTTTATTATATACTGCACCAATGATCTTGTGCCATGTGTACAGAGGCAGTTACAGCAGTTGTCCTCTATATATAAATACATATACGTGTAACAGAAATGATTAATCTTTTCTTGGTTGAGAACGAAGATAACTCTGTTTTCTTTTTTCTGCAATTTTTTCTTTCCTCTTTCCTCTTTTCTTCTTTTTTGTTTTCTTGATTGCAGATCAGCTCAAATCTACTGATATTATTAATTATTTTCTAAACGTGTATAAAAAATTGAGTGAGTTTGAAAGCTAATTTCAACTTTAGTCATATTATTGATATATTTCCAATTAGAGAGCAAGGTTCTTAAAATTTTATTAGAGAGAATAATGTTCATTTTGAAGTGCTCGGTTTGTTAAATACTAGAGCAAAGAAGAAGAAATTCTTGGAACCGACATGTGAAGAACGTTCTAATTAAATGTATAGCATATGAATTGAAGGAATTAACAAGTAGTAATTTATTTATTTAATTTTTGTACTATTAACTTTAGTTCTAGAATTGTTTGAGGTTTTATCACTTTAGGACATATTACAATGTTATTTTGAATAATGATATGATGCTATTAAACTTTTTCGTTAGCAATATATAATTGACAATTTAGTTGTTTTGAGATGTTAACTGCTCGTCTTTATTTCCTTTTAGGTGTTTGACGTTTTTATTTTTTTTACTTTTTACTTAATTCAACTATAATTGGAGATATGAGGCTGACCCTAAAGAGGATTCATTTTTATTTATTTTCAATGTGGCCTACATAAAAACACTTCATAGTATCTTGGACATAACACATGAAGGTTTTGATGTTTTAATTAAGTCTCCAGCGTAAAACTTACAAAAATACTCTTACCACATAATTATAAAACTAACTTTACAATTTTAGAATATTACATTTAAGGTCATCATCCTCATTGTTGGACTTAAGAACAACAAAATGCTAATTAAACAGAGAATGGCTATCACAAGTGATATAAACGATAAGGTTAGTGATGAAGGTGGTACATGACATCCAACAGGCCATCTTCATCCTTGGGGAGGTTCGGTCGCCATTGAGTGGGGTGATGATGGTGACAAAGATGGTGCATGACCCATTTCCAAACTAACATCTTCAAAAGGAAAAGTAAATACTTCTTCTGCAATGTTTAACAAGCTTTTGACACCAGAATCCTCTGGAAATGACCATTGCACTTTATCCTCTAGCGGTTCAAGCTTGTAGAGGATATTCAATAGAGTTCTTGATCTTTCTTCACATTCCTCAAGTGGGCTTTCTGCAATTTCCTTAAATATAGCCTTTGGAAGTTGAGTAAGAAATAAATGTAACATATCAACAAATAATTGTTCCAAACAATTGGAGAAGTCTTCAATGGACACAAATTCTTTTTGCGTAATGAAAATTTGCATAATATATACTTCTTCA
>JAJIYU010015093.1:0-12862 GCA_030144865.1 Tinospora cordifolia
AAGACCTAATCACACTTTATGCTCCAAATATTTATAGTTCAATCAATCTATTTTTTATGTAAAATGTTAGGGGAGAGAATGGAGAAACAGTTTTTAATTTAGAAAAAAAAAATGTGAGAAGCCTAAGAAATTATTTGGTTCAGTAGAATTTAAAACTGTTTTCAGGAAAACAAAACAAAAAAAAAAAAAAAAAGTTAAGAAAAGTAATTGTTCTCCGGATTCATATAAACTTTCTGACTTTATTCTTACGAAATTAAAAAAAAAAAGTAAATGTGATTTTCATCTTTGTAAATTTTAAACATAATTTGTCAATATATCGTCAAAGATAATTTTGAAATCTACTTTTTGAAAATTACTTATTATTATTATTATTATTATTATTTTAAATCACATGCTAAACTCAGCCTAACCACTTAGGGGTTGTTTGACACACCGTATTAGATAAAATTGGACTTAATTTTAGTCTTAATCTTATGTTTGGCTGATTAAAATTAATCTTAGGCTCATAACTTATTATATTATTGTAGAGTAATTAATCAAAATATATATTAAACTTGTGGTATTATTTTATTTTATGTTATCCTACCCTCTATTTATCTAATTCAATTTTATCTTATCCTATTTTATAAGAATAATTTTATCTTATGTTACATACCAAACACATCCTTAAAACTCTAAAATAAATGAACGATAAAGATTTAGAATGATGAGAAATTTATGGTGGCCACCACATGCTTTGGGCTGGAAAAAAGACATTAGAGAAGCAGAAAGGTGTAAAGATCATAGGAAAGCCGGGGACCATATAAAAAGGTTGAAAGAGGTTTAATTTTTATCTTTTTTTCTTAAATCTTCTTACAGCTGAAACTGAAAGAATTGCAGCAAAGATTGAAAAGACGACCGGTCCATTGCAAGTTTCCCGTCCATCCTTGCCTTAGAAAATAATAATAATAATAATTAACAGTAGCACTTTTATTTTTATATGTATAAAAAAGAGAGGATCCGTTTGGAATATGGCATAATATAAAATTAAATTTTATGAAAGTAAATAAGATTATATACAAATTAAATAAGACAGAATTAAAAATCATGTAGTGTTAGCTTTGGTTATAGTCTTTTAAGGTTACAAAATAAAAAGGAAAATAAAAAAATTTAACTAAATTTAAAATATAAATTATATAAAAGTAAAATCTGATTTTGCACTAGCCAAAACATAATAAAAGAAAAAAGAAATAAATAAATTTTATCCATGAAAGTAAAATAAAAATGTGGGTCTAAATAAATTTTAATTTTATCTTCTTGTACCATAATATAAGTATACAATTAAAATAAATAAAGTTTACTTCCTTATTTAAGTTACCTGAGGGCTCTTTCTTTTTATAATTTTTCAAACTATCCTCATTTAATTTTCTCCATTTTTTTTTAAAAATTCTCGGTTGTGATTTTGCAATTTAGAGAATTTTTCATTTATTAAAAAAGAAAGAAGATCATAAGGATAATATAAAAAATTTAAAAATAAGCAATTAAATAGAAAAATAGATTTAGGCAGACATAATTAAAAATAATTTTATTCGATCTTATTACCAAATGTACCCAATTATAATAATAAAAAAAAAAGAAAGTAAAAGTGACAATACAAATAGAATTCCATTATATCTTTTTCTTAAAAAAATAATAATAATAGTTTTATTTTTAGCACTTTTTTTAGCAGCAGGATAGCATTATATGCTTATTATTATTATTATTATTATTATCAATCAATATATTATTATTATTTTAGCACCTTTTTTTTAAATGATTAGACGTGGTCTAATCATTTTTAAAAAATAATAATAATCAATACACCAAAAATAATAATAATAATAGTTTTATTATTTTTCTTCTCCTTCTTTTAAGATTTTGGCTCATTGCCAACTTTTCAAAGTGTTTGGATTAATTTTTTTTTTATTTTAATTATAGACCATGTAAAATATTTTTTAGAAAACTATCTATAAATATGAGCTATTAATGTTTATTTAAAATTAATACACAAGAATAGCTGGTAGAATACTAAACCCCTTACGTAAAAAGACATCAAGGGTTCAACGATGATTATTCTTAAAGTATATATCAATACCGAAACAAAATAAAAATAATTCTATTTCTTAAAATTTTAGTTTTATTATACATGTTCGATCATGTATTATGACTTGAGTCAATAGTCAATTCAATTTCTCGAAGAAAAAGCAATGACGATGTATAAAAAATAATTGTTGAGTATGGTTGTGTCAATAACTATAATAAGATGAAGAACGGATAGATGAAAGCCCTCGCACCTGAAACATATAATAACGTAATTATTAGAGGCATACACTACCACTGAATTATTTCCACTGAAGTTAAAAGATGCCCTTGTTGTTTGATAATTCTTTTTAATGAGTGAAATTGAAGTTAGTGAGAAGATTCAAAAGCTTATGCTGATAATGATCCGGAGTTTTGTTTTTATGTTTTCATGTTTTGAGCACTAATTATTGAAGTTTCAAATTGGTTTGTTGATAACAAGACATAAAAGTACTTGAAAATGCTTATACAATCTGAGATTCTTGCTGATTGATAGTGAAACAAATTACTTTTGTCCATAATGTTTAATAGAGAGATTTTCAAAGCTCCTCTAGGGGTTCACTGATACTAATGTTTTAACTATGAGGATCTGTCCAATAGCTAAGATTTTTTTTTTTACTGAGAAAATATTTTTTCTGAAATTAACAAAAGATAGTTATTCTTCAAATTAATGTACGAAAAATTTTGCTGAAAAAGTTTTGGTAAAAAATTATGCAGGCATGAGAAAAAGATTTTAATTGTTTTAAACCATTTTCACTTACAAAATAATGAGAAAAATGAGATTTTTCTGAAAAATTGAAATTTTTTTGATAAATATTTAATTTTCTAGCCAACTAAACCCACCCAAAATGTCAATGTAGTAACTTTTTCCAAAAATTACTTGCAGCGACCAATGAAAAATATTCAAATATACAAAGATAAAAATGCCCGTTATGAGCACTAGAATTAATGCACGCCAAAGTGAATTAGAATCAAGTGGAAAATGTTGGCCTGGACCAATGCGGCACTGGTCCCTGTAACTTTGGATGTGAAGGCTTTGAAGAAATTAAAGATTAAAGGCAGATCCTATTCCCTGAAATGCGTGGTGGGCACGGGAAGCTTTTCTTAGCAAGAGATTCATCTGCTGGGATTCTCATTTGGACCATCTTTTCAATGTTATCTTCTGCTAGACGATCTAGTACTATTACTTACTTCTAGTTATAGGATTTTATTTATGAAAAACTGCGAGATCATTGTCCATCAAATCCATCTTGACTGTAGAGCTTTTGTTATCCAATTAGAATTTTAAATATGACTTTTATTTGATCAATTTCCCCTTCTATTCTCTAAATTGTGTGATGGGCACCGAAGCTTTTTTTATTTGCAGGTAGCCAAGATGAAGTTGGCCTAGTTGGTAACAAAGTTAGCCTTGAAGCCCGAAAGTTTTATACTTGACTCTTCTCAGTATTATCTGACACGTGGGAATGAGGGAGATTAATGAGTTGGAAAAAGCTGGCTAATTGTTTATATACTTTCTAGAGAAATAAGAATGTAGTTTAATGATTATACAACTAATTGCTAATGCCTTTTATATTGCTATATTAGTGCTACATCACATCAAGTAAGGGGTTATAGTGCCTTATTGGAAGCCTTGTTCCATTCATTACCATCAATTGATGTAGAAAATATGTATCTAAAGTGACAAATATGACATTTTAATGAAAAAGAGTTGAAACCGTTTATAAGTTGAACAAAAACTTTAAAGAGCGTTCGACATTTTAAAAAGAAGAAAAATGCTAAATTGACTACTATAATCACTTTTTTATGCAATTGTCTTGTTTACAATTATTAAATGAACGAATATACACCTCGAGATACATAAAAATTTTCATCCAATAATCGTCATGTCCGAGATTAGCATTGCCCTAAAAGAAATAATTTTTTGTTTGATTAAACATTAGAAAAATTAAGAGAAAATTAATGAAAGATATTTTCTTGAGGAAAGTAATTTTTCCATAGGAAAATATTATACCCCCTATCCACCCGAAAAAAATTATGTAAAAAATAATAGGCTTTCCCATACTACTTTAAAAAAAAAATATCATTTTTTAAGTTTGCAACATGATTATGTGCTCCAAACAGGTGATATGGAATACATACAATAACACAACACAAAATTTAGTAGGTTAATATTTTGAAATTGAAATATTATTTAAATGGGCAAATTTAAATTGTCACCTCTAGTACATATATATATATATATATATATATATATATATACACACATAAAGAATTAAGAATCAAATGTGATGATTATGCCATTACCACGGCAATTCCTTTCGTCATTCTAGTATTTTTTTTCCTACATCATCACCAATAGCTAGGTCTTTCCCTTTTATTGTTGTATTTATTCTATATCATCCGAAGTTGAAGAATTTTTTAAACACTTCAAAAAGTTTACTACTAACTTATTCTGTTAAGATGATATTCCTTTAAGATGATATTTCTTACCTTTGATAATTCGATATCTTTTAAAGGACATAATCTAGAAAGATATTCTCAAATACTATGAAAAACGCTTGTTGATGGTATGTGGTTGTTCAATTAATTTGTTTCAACATAATCTAAAATGATATTCTCCAACCTAAGTACCACAATTTTGATATGTTACACAGAATCCTTAATTTTATTCATTTTTTTCCTATATCTAATATGAGACTATTATTCTCACCAAAATGAGCACTTCTTTTAGGTGAGAAACTGAGTTTTTAAGTACCAAAGAGATTGCTATGCTAATGTGATGGATTTTTATATTTTGTGCATCCTAATGCATGCAAATATAAATGAATAAAACTTTAAATATTTTAAAATGCTCAACAACTAATCCAATAGTTATAAGTGTTACAATCTAAATTAACACTGCCCTTTATTTATTTATTTTTGTTAAAATTCGCTCCTTTATTTATTAGTATCATAACCCGTCAAATTAGTGTATGGTAAGATTCAAAATACAAATATGAATAGTGCTTTTTTTCTTTTTTCTTTTTTTTAAATGTAGTTTGAACTTACATAGAATGATAGAATTAATAATTGTTTCAATTAACTAATGAGAGAAGAGTCACTATGACTGACTTTGTGATCACAAGTATAGTTATTCTAGAAACCCAATAGGGATTATTGTGATTAGTGAAACTGTTATAAGTATGATTCACTTATATAGTCAGGATTTTAACAACATTGATGTATACCCTACAAGAAATATTGTATTCTGTACGCATATCTTCAATGCTCAAGAATGTATAGAATCGTCTCTATATGCTTGGAACTTCAAAGCTGTAATATTGCACTTCAATGGAATAAATATGGGTATGGTAGCTCCCTCCTGGTGCTGATGTTGTTGCTACTTCAGAGAAGACAAGTGTGGAGATGTTCACCATTGGTGATCACATGCTAGGGATTCAAGGTCATCCTGAGTACAGCCTAGACATACTATACAATCTCATCGATGGCCTTGGAAAAAACCAATCTATAGAGGTAGTATGGAACCCAATCGACAAAAGGGTAATTGATTATTCAGAATGGAAAATAATAATGATAATAATAATAAGAATAATATAAGTATGTAAGTGATCTTCTAAACTCAACTTAGGATGGTTGTAATCAACAGAAAGGCTTCGCCCAAGAAGTAAGATCGAGTTTGAAAAAAGCTCAAAGTCCTTGCAGGAGATAAGAAGATTGCTTCCTTTAAAGGAAGAGATCCGATGAGCTCATTTCCTCCTTTGAAGTTTATGATTAATGTTTTTTGGTCCTGTGGACTCCCTATCATCTTGGACAAGAACAGAACTACAAGGTTTCTATCTAAGAATACTTTAGATAAGTAACTAGTACCTGTTCAACACCTACTTAAGCTATGTATACAAGCTTT
Source organism: Tinospora cordifolia (assembly GCA_030144865.1). Lineage (NCBI taxonomy): Eukaryota > Viridiplantae > Streptophyta > Magnoliopsida > Ranunculales > Menispermaceae > Tinospora > Tinospora cordifolia. The sequence continues at coordinate 6,002 of JAJIYU010015093.1, forward strand.
TTTGGTTCTTTCACCTCATACCATGTCCAAAAAACAACTATCAATAATAAAGTTGTTATCTATCTAGCTAGCTACTAGGGTTGAACTCGGCTCAACCGCTTGATGTAAATAACTATTGAAACTCTTCCAATAGTTATTAAGCCTCTTCCAATGTGGAGAAACTCCTTATTAATCAAGGAGAAAAAAAAAAGAAAAAGAAAAGTTTCCATCATCAGAATAAAATCACAAGCACTACTGACTTTAAATTTCCAGGTAATGAAGTATAAATTAATGAAGATAACATGTAAATGAAACAAGATTTTTCCTACAAGATGAAAGTCACAAAAGTTACTTTCTCTGATGCCCAAATAAATGTAATTCTTCCAACTTATATACTCTGCAAAAACTCCTAGATGGGTCCAATAAACTAAAACTATATGCTTGCAAGAAGAAAAAGAAACCCGAAGTACGTGACAACATTAATTTTCTATATTTAGTTCTCAAAAACCATTTCAAAACTTGGACACTACCTATTGGAGCATTTGTCAACGAAGCTGCAATGTTTGACCATCTAGTAATACATGATTGATGAAGACCTCTTAAATTTCTTTATTATCAGTTTCCTGACCCTCAGGTGGAGTCCTCAGCTTCAAGGCGAGACTAATATACCTAAACTTGAGGATCTGTAGCAGTGGAGGCACCCCTTCCAAACACACCCTATGACACACCTTGGTATTAAACACTAGCCACAAGGATCTCAACATTTGTGGGTTGGATCAATCTGTGGACCATCCAGCCAACCACTAGTTGGTATTTTTAGTAATTTGTCAACCCTTTAACGATTGAAGCCCACATTGGCAATTTGGGTATCATCTTTTATGCGCCCCATTCTGATTCTAAATTAAGTGAGAATATTTGAATATTTTTTGAGGAACACTTCCAAGGAATACATTCTTCTAATCGAGTAAATTCTATTATTCTCTGGTGCCATCATTTAAACAATACAAAAAGGTAAATAAAAAAAATAGATTTGAGGGAACCATTTTAATATTAATTCCCCCAGCCACATCTCTATCACTTTCCACTAATCATGAATGGCTAGATAATTTATATTAAATGAAAATTCTTCATGCAGCCGGCATGACTTTTATGGCTACTTTTGATGTACTTGAAAGAGCACAGTAGAAGCATGGCACTGAAGCCGCCACCTAATGGGAGAGGTTACTAAAACAATAAAATGCACCATTTGAAGGCAACGGCCCAGTTGGTAGATTCTTGATTCCTTCGTTGTCAGAAATAATACCAATCCCAAGTTGTCTCCTTGGCTTATAAGAGGACTAATCCCTTTGCTCTCTTGAATCATTCTGAACTTCTGTTGCTAATTCAAAATCTAGCTCTAGCTAGCTACTGTTGCTCTCAGCAGGCATAAAATCTCTTGAAGATGAAGTTTGAAAAAGAGAAGAGATTTGCTCTCCTGCTGGCTGCTAAGGATTCTGATTATGTGAAGAAAGTATATGGTGGATACTTCAATGTTTTTATTGAGACATTGGCGGAAGAAGGGGAGAAGTGGGACTTGTTTAAAGTTGTTGAAGGAGAGTTTCCTGACATGAATGAGCTTCACAAGTACCATGGCTTTGTAGTCAGCGGTAGCCCTTTTGATGCTTTTGGGAATGATTTGTGGATCTTGAAACTGTGCTTTCTGTTGCAAAATCTGGATGCTATGGAGAAGAAAGTTCTGGGAATTTGTTTTGGGCATCAGGTAAAAATTGTGGATTTGCTTAACTTTTTCCTAACAGATAACATCATTTGTGCTAAGACGAAAGTTTTTTTAGGTGCTTTGCCGTGCACTAGGTGGTAAGGTAGGGCGAGCTTACAGTGGGTGGGACATTGGATTGAGAAAGCTGAAAATGGTGGAAAAATTGCCTCCATGTAGCTTCCTTGGTAACTTGGAGGAATTACCAACTTCTCTTTCTATCATTGAGTGTCACCAAGATGAGGTAATTACAAGTTTATCATGCGAAAGGACCCTTGCTTTGATGGTTTTCCTCTCACTTAGTCACCTACATGACTAAGGTTCAAGGCTTAATGAAAGGAAGATCTTATGGCTATTTTCTACGTAGGTCAGACTGTTTGTCTTCCATAGGGTGAGGTATGGCCTAAGAACCCAGTCTTCCCATGGATGGAGCCTCATCATTTATTGTTTTGCAGAGCCATGTACTTGCCTTAAATCTAGGTGCTATATGCCCTGTTGCTGCACTTTCCTTATAAGATCCTACTAGAGTCATATTACCCTTGCCCTCATATATCTATACCTCTCTGTGCCACACACACACATATCAAAATTAAATAAATAAATATTAAATATTAAAAAAATAAATAAATCCACACACGCACGCACAACTTACTGTCAAGCTCTTTATCCTATAAATAAATAAATTATTTAAAAATTAAAAATTAAAAAATCCACACGCATACACACACAAGTTACTTTCAAGCTCTTTCTCCTACTGATACAACTAATAAAACTTGATATGCATTGTTTGGTCTCCATCTATTATCTGACTTTTTAGTAAAGTGGTTTCTAAAATAGAATCAAAGCTTAGATTTTGTAGAGGTCTTGAATTCAAATCTAATTGTCTGCATTTGTATCATTCTTATTTCTCTTCTTCTCTCTCACCATGTCCAAGATGGGGTTGCACACATGGGAAGTGTTAATAATAGTATTATATGCATGGCGAAGGCCTTTAACTATCAGCTATAGCTTTTGAATAAAGTGTTAGCTAACCTATACCACTGTAGAAGAATTAGAGAACAGTAGGCTGGTTGTTGCAATGTACAAATTAATTTGGTTCACATCAAAGACAACGGGAATAAATAATGCATGGGTAAGAGGTTAAGCAAGAAATGCACTGATTGAACAGGTGTGGGAGGTACCTCTTGGTGCCGAAGTGATTGCTTTCTCAAATAAAACCAATGTGGAGATGTTTTCCATCGGAGACCACATACTAGGGATTCAAGGCCATCCAGAATATACCAAAGATATCCTATCTAATCTCATTGATCGCCTTGCTGATAACAAAGGCATAGAGGTAAATGATTCATTGACACTGATTGAACTTAAAATTTTCCATCCTGCGTGGTTTTCATTAATCTTGGTAGTTGTGATTCACAGATGGCTTTTGCAGAAGATGCAAAATCAAGTCTGGAGAAAGATGAACCTGATAGGAGCTACTGGGAAAAAATTTGCAGGGGCTTTCTTAAAGGAAGGAGATAGTTCTGGTTCCTTTGAACATGTAGCACTTTGTTCATTTCTTTTTCTTTTTTCTTTTTTTTAATTAGTGGAGTAGCTAATAAATTGTAGCATTAAGTTAAAGCACTGCAAGAGCTGCATTGCTTTTATTCGAATATCCTTAGGTACACCCACGCAAAAAATTAGGGAAAATAAAAGATCTAAATGAATCTCAAATAAAAGAAAGAATATATCTAACCTTTGAACCAGGGAGAACAGCTAATCTCTCTCTCCCACCCTTTCTTTCTGCCACCATGAAGTTGCAAGTTATTTAACAGACAAAACATATTGGGCTGCATTCTAATTTCCAGCCTCAACAGCAAGTGCAATCAAGGTTCACAAGCCGAAGACATTAATAAAGAATGATAATGATAAATAAGAACTTCAATAAATTAATGGTAAGACAATCAATCATTCAGTTGTCCATAATATAATTGCAATTGGTGTAAAAGCACATTATTACAAAATTCAGTAATATTAATCATTACAACCATACCAAAAATCTCTGAATATCCAAGCCTCAATTTGTATTTTTGTGGACGGTATTCATCATGACAATCGTTAAAAGCATGAGATGATAAAATACAATTAAGGTAGTGGCAAAAAGCAGGTTTGGATTGACTTCTTCAATCACATTTTTCTTCATTTTGTACCATTATAAATCTAAACTCAGCCCAATATTCTCCTAATTAGGGAACTGAAAAAAAACCTTGAAACTGTTAAATATTAAATGGCTCAACACACTCAATATGTAATTTTATTTGCCTACAGTTTCCTTTTGTATTAGTTTCCTAAGTGATACTACAAACTTTGTTTTGTATTTTGAAAACTAGTTAAAAATTGAAAACTAATTACAACTCCTATTATTATATGAATCTTTGTTGAGGTGTGAGAGTCGTGTTGTGAGAATTTTGAATTTGTCTTAGAGCACTTTTCTGTGAGAAAATTTGGTCAAATTTGATTACAAATTGTAACCTAATTTGTATTCTCTCATTAATGAATTGATTATCCTCTCCTATGAAAGTAAGTGATACGTTGAACCACGTTAAATTTTTATGTTCTTTCTTGTGTTGTTACTTGCATTGATTTTGATCATTTATTATTTGGGCGTGTTTTCGTTTGAAGTGTTTTTGCTTTTGCTACGCATAACAAATATGGTGTCAAAGCTAGATCCGTCGTGTTTGTTCAAGCCATTATTCTTATTGGGATTCATTAACTGCATCGACTTCTTGTAGTGGTTTTGAATTGGTATGCTAAACGAGATTGGCATGTTTGGTCACGGCTAATGGCATAACTTGTTTTCGTCATCGTATTTAGGTATTTTGATATGTGTGCAAGAAGAGAAAATATTGTTTCGTCTCTTTGATGCAAGTCATGATTTCTTCTCATATTGAAGTTCATTGATTATTTTTTCTCAAAAAATCAATTTGAGGGTCAACTGATTGACGTGGGTTATACAAACGTTGATCTTATTTTGGAGAAAGCTTCAATTCAATTGATCTAGTTGGGTATTTGAGATTCTTAACTACAGATTACTTTAGGAACTTGAAGCTATAATTTGTTGTCAATGATTATTTTATAATCACTTGAGTATTTTGGTTGTTTTGAAACCTAAAGAAATTTGGTATCGATCTGGTGGAGATCAACTATGGCAGTCAATATCATGAGTGTATCGGATGCAAGTTTGATATTAAGAAATTTGATGGCAAGAACGATTCAATATGTGGCAAGTGCATGTCTAAGATATCTTGATAGAATAGAAGTTGCACAAGCTTTTGTCGGGTCCAAGTGGATTACCAACAAATATATCAGATGAAGATTAGGTAGAGTTTGACTTGCAAGCATGCAATATAAATTGTATTTGACAAGGGAGATCACAAAGAGTGTCAAGCACGAGAATTTGCAGTATCAATATGGTCTAAGTTAAAACGTAAGTATATAACAACGTCTCACAAATAGGTTGTATATGAAGAAACTATATACATTTTGCATAAAAGAAGGTACAACTACAAATGAGTACCTCAATAAATTTAATGTGATCATTGTAAATTTGTTAAATATTGTTTAAAAGCTGGAAAATGAAAATAAATTTCTACTTTTTATTTGTTCATTTCATGAGTCATATGAGCACTTGGCTACAACTTTGCTCTATAGAAAAAAAAAAAAGTTTTTGAATTTTGATGATGATTTAATTATGTTCCTTTCAAATGAGATAACGAAAAAGACTTTGATTAATGATCTTCTAGCGGAGGGTCTATTTATAAGGGGTAGATCTGATAAGTAATTTGGTATATTGTGTGAGTGGGAAATCTTCCAAAAAGACATTGCAAAAGATAAATGCACATTTTGTCATTAGAAGAGGCATTGGAAGGATTATCTAAAGATTTAGAAGAACAATGTTAAGATAAATGTTGCACATGTTGATGATGATACAAGTTTTGATTATGTTCAGAGTTGTACGGCATTGGTGTGTTGATCCAATGAGTAGATCTTAAATTCAAGTTGTACTCATCATACCTAACTTGATAGAGATTAGTTCTCCAATCTTAAAGAGGGCGATGATAGTTCAATATTTATGGATAATGACAATACTTATAAAACCATAGCGATAGGTATAATCAAGTTAAAGTTGCATAATAAAACAGTTAGACATTTAACAGAAGTATAGTATGTGTCAAATTTAAAGAAAAGTATCATTCCTATAGGTGTTGTGAATCAAAGGGCTTCAAGGTTATCAATGAAATAGATATTCTGAAGGTCGTATGAGGTGCATTGGTGGTGATGATAGGAATCAAGAAGAATAACTTGTACTTTTTTGCAGGAACATATAATTTCAAGTGCAACTGGCATGATTGATAAGGATACTACGTGTGAATCCTAGTGGCAATAAAAAATAGGTATGGCTAAAGACAAAGATCTTGATTATCTGCAAGTTTTGTAGATATGGTAACAAATGTGGACCCAGTTATTATAGATGGTGTAAGTTATAGGTATGTCAATTATAAAGATGTTATTTAGATATGAGTGCCATCGAGCATGTGTTAAGATGCCAAATGATGATATGATTGAAGTGGTTCTCGCAAAAGTAGAGATTGTTAAATATAAGATGGCTCAAGCCACTCAATGTATAACTCTATTTGTGTATAATTTTCTTGAGGATTAGTTTTCGAGTTATTTTTGGAAACTCAGTTTTGTATGAAAAAAAAACTAGTTAGAAATTAAAGATTAATTACAACTCCTATTATTATATAAATAGTTGTTAGGGTGTGTGAAAGTTGTCTAAGAATTTGAAATTCGTGTGAAAGGATTTGGTTAGATTTTATTATAAATTGAAAAACTATTTGTATTTTCTCTCTAGTAAATTGATTCTCATCTCTAGTGGATGTATAGTTAATATGCAAAACCACGTTAAATTTGTGTGTTCTTGCTTATGTGGTTGTCACTTGCATTTGATTTAATCATTGATTATTTAGGTGTGTACTTGTTACAAAATAAAATCTGCAGAGAATACTTTAAGATAGAGAGAAAGGAAAACTTGTCTATTAATGAACAATGCTGACCTATTTATATAGGCAAATACACAACTAACTCAT